>MU759112.1:15155-59436 GCA_026770625.1 Nicotiana glauca | reverse complement strand
CTAATTGTTTTCTATTGTGATTGTGGATTGTTTATCTGTATGAACGTTACCAGTTGGGAGTTGTGAGGGAACATCATACGTGCGGCCCGTCCTCCTTTTTCATGTTTTTTGGTTGATAGAATTTTGTGTTAGAAACACTTGCACAAGCATACACGTAGCTGAACACTCCCATTTGAGGTGAATCCCTCCTGATTTTCCTAAGGGTGGGGGTACGCCCTCTTTTATTCCTTATAGTTGAGAGAGTGGCCCTGGTGAGCCAGTTGATCGTCATTATGATCATGAGATTGATGGGACACATGATGCCAATTATTAGATTTCAGATGCTGGATATTATACGAGTTGGGGGTTGTCCGAGACTCGGTGAAATGGTGGGAGGAGTTGAATAAGGCCCTTGTGAACATCATTGTAGGATATGAGCTATTGACTTGCTCCCCCCCCCTACTGTGTTGTGACCTTAGTATTTGCTTTGTGATTTTTGCCATCATTCTATATCATCGTTTATTATATTCTTGTTGTTTATTGTGTTGTTATATCTTATTGCGAGTTGTGGCATTCTTGGTCATTCCTGTAGTCTTTACATATTTATAGGTCATTACCATTATTCATATGATTTTACTGTTATTGACCGGTAGGTGTCATGACTGTTCGTCGTCACTACTCCATCGAGGTTAGTCTTGATACTTATTGGGCACTGCCGTGGTGTGCTCATGCTACTCTTCTACACATTTTTGTTGTGCAGATACAGGTACTGCCGTTCAGTTCTGTCAGCCTTGGAAGGAGGCGTATCGGTAGAGACTTCAAGGTATATTTGCTACGTCCGCAGACCGAGGAGTCCCTTTCCAGCTTTCTGTAAAAAGTATAATTCTTTCAGTATTTCTCCTTTGTATAGATATTCTTGAGTCAGAGCCTCTTATGTATCCCCTTAGCTTGTGATTTGTGAGTTTCCGGGTTTTGGAAAATGTTGTTAGCTTCGAGAATTGTTATGGTATGTGCCAAGCGGCACCTTAAACACCATTTTTATTTCACTGGTTCAGTTTATTTATTTTCTTCCGCAATTATGATTTATCATCCGCATTTTAGGCTTACCTAGTCGTAGGAACTAGGTGCCATCACGACATGTTCATGGAGGTGAACTGGGCTCGTGACAATATTATATGGCTTATATGACTTAACTTATATGACAATCCATGAATGATTTAAGTTGCTTGAAGCATATACAATTCTTGATCTTGAAGTACCACTTCCTTAGTGTAATTTGTGCACAAATGTATTTTGCTATAACTATAAGCATGATAATATGATAGCAAGAGTTCACCTCTATGTGAAGATATTGAATTGACGATTCCAACAAGATCATATGAAAAAAATACATCTATTAGGGATGATGATTTCAAGGTGAAACAAATTTGTTCATGTTAATATGGCTGATTTGTTTATCAAATCTCTACCAAAGATCTTTTAAAGATAGTGCATAAGATTATAATTCAAATGCTTAAAGATCTGAATTGATGCTCTCATCAGGGGGAGTTAATACGCGTTGTACTCTTTTTCACTTACAAGGTTTTTTCCCTCTCGGTTTTCCTTGCAAGGTTTTTAATGAGGCAACCAAAAGGCGTATTATTAGATATGTGTACTCTCTTTCCTTTTCTAGAATTTTTTTCCCATTGAGTTTTATTTTAGTTAAGGTTTTAACGAGATCCATTATCTATTGAATAGACATTCAAGGGGGAGTGTTAGAAATAGAATTCTATTTATGGTGAATGTCTATATTTATATAGATTCTAGGGTTTATTACTTGGTGGCTAAGTCAACCTGTCCCTATAAAGAGAGGGTTCTATTCCATTGTAATTCATCCCAAATTCAATAAGAATTCTCTCCCTCTACTTTCTCTGCAATACTCTTCTTCTTTTATTATTTCATAACACATATTTCTCTATTTAATTTACGTTAGATATTTTTAGAAGGATATGTTACTTTGAACCTATTTATTTTAATATAATCTTTAAAAATACCAAAAATATTTTCAACTTTAATTTTTAGTTCTATTTTAAATATAATAGTTTATTATAATAATTTCAACTTTAATTTTTAGTTTTATTTGTATCTTCTTATAAGTATTTTTATAAGTAGATTAAATTTTTAGCCTTTTCTTAGCCCAATTTTGTAGAATTTTTTAGCCCAATTAAATTCTTGCAAGAGGTCCAAGTTAGATAACCCAAACCCTAAACCCATAAAAACCTTAAGTCTTCATCTTCTCCAATGAACCTAGACATATTAGACTAGCAACACCTAACAGCACATCTTAACCGAATTTCCCTGACTCCAAAACCAGTGCCTCTTCTCCAACCAGCACCTGACCCCAAGAGAAGAAGCGATCAATGACAAATGGAACCCTTACCAAAACTGTCGCCGCCCAATCCCCTCTTCACCCTAGCACAATCAGCAACCAATTCCTTAAAAATCCCAGCCTTACATGAGTCACACTCCAACTTCCCTAATTCTATGCAACTCTCGAATCATTCTGAAGAACAAAAGAACCAGTAGCATTTCCCATCAATGTCTACAAGGTGGACTCAAATTAAAGACGAATACGGAAAGTCTTGTTCCAGTACTTGAAAAGGATAATACAACTGTGGCGACTTCACCAAGTAGTTTGGCTAGAATTTACAGTTGGTTCAAGAGATTCGAGTTTTTCGACGAGTGTTGAGGTCGTCGAAGGTTGTAGTCTGAGGTTTCCGGCAAAGGCTTCCGGTGGATAGCTTGTTCGCGGTACCGTCGCTTAGCATTTTCAAACTGTCAAACTATCAAATTTCAGATTTAGTTGAGGTCTATTTATCCCTTTCTTTTACTATTTTGGCTTAATTACATTCTTCTGTTTTGTTGAACTTTTGAGTTAGTGTTTCATTTTATTCGTTTGTGACGCCTTAGTAGTATTTGTGTGTTTTTTTGGTTCTGCTGATTATTGTTTTGTGTTTCTTTCATGTAACTTACATTCGGGTGTTTTAATGGCTTAAATGAGTGTTTTGTTTTGTCCTTGTCATATAACTTCATTAAATGTTCCATGATTCAGTTACCATTCAAATGACAAAAGAATTAATTTATCATGTTTAAGTAGATTGAGTAGAGTTTCGTTGTTTTGAAATGGGGGTTTGGGCATATAGAATGAGAAATTAAATTTATAGCATCAATTGTTTTATCTTGTATGCTTGAAATCGATAGGAGCATATTTAGGCTGACCACATTTGGATAGGCAAACTCTAGGATTTTGATTTATTTAGTTTTGAGGCGAAAGGTTATTTCCTTAGTTAAATTTATCCGGAGAATGACCCGAAGGATTTGTATATATATTCTTCCGGGGAATGCCCCATCGTACATGTAAACGGAGGCCGTGGTGAATATCGTAGAAGAAGTAGCATAGGATAATTTAGAACTTTCATTTTCTTTCTTTAATTTTCTTTTATTTAGGTGGGGACGATCTCAAGCCTCTTTTGTGTTTATTTTCCTTTTATATGATTTTACCTCAATTTGAATGTTTTTAAAGACAACTAGATTGAGTACGCAACCGTGACCTTCACGGGACTTGGGTAGTGTCTAGCACCTTCTCCCCGAGTCAAATGAACCCCCTAATCCAAATCTCTGGTTCATACTTAGTTTTGGAGTCCTAAGTGTTTTAAAAGGAAAGAAAATCATTTTTTTCACGACCCGGATTTTCCACACCCGTGAGTCATGATGGCGCCTACTTGTAGAAGCTAGGCAAGCCAAATTTAATTGCTTTTTGCTTACAACATAATTTTCCCTTTTTAGAAATTTATGGCAACAATATAAAGCAACGAAATTAAATGATAGCGGAAGTCTTAATTATAGAAACTGAATCAAAGTGCAGAATAGCCAATATAAGCCTCTACCCAAGACTGGTGTCACAATACTCACGAACTACTAAGAATTACTAAATACAAAGGTCTGAAAGAAAAATATAAGCTATTTGTCTCGAAGACAATGAGGCAACAGGCTAAAAAGAGAGAATAAGGGAGACGCCGGGCCTGCGGACGTCTGCAAGGCTACCTTGGATCTCGCTTGACTGAAGGTCTGCTCCCGTACTAATGCTGCTGCTGCTGCTCAAATGCTGCTCCAATACCGAGATCTGTGCAAAAGAGCACAGAGTGTAGCATCAGCACAACCGAACCCATGTGCTCGTAAGCGCCTGGCCTAACTCCGGCGAGGTAGTGACGAGGCTAGGACCAGACTCCAGATAAACCTGTGCAGTTATATAATATGTGGCATAGAAATAACAGGAAATAACAAGTAAAATTAGGAAGGGGAAACATGCTCTAGGGATAGCAAATAAAAATAAAATATCAGGGATGAAAGAGTAAACATCTACAATCTAGCTCCTAACACAGAATAAAGGAATTAAGACCACTTTCATGTCCGACTCATCTTGTTGCAGGCGTGCGACCCGACCCCATTTCATCATGACACGTGGTAGGCGTATCACCCATTTCAATTTTAATCAATATCTTGTGGTAGGCGTACCACTCGCTCCTATTTCAATGTCATTTGTGGTAGGCATACCACTCGCTCCCATTTCAATATCACTTGTGGTAGGCGTACCATTTGCTCCCATTTCAGTATCACTTGTGGTAGGCATACCTCTCGCTCCCATTTTAATATATCATGTGTGGTAGGCGTATCACTCGCTCCCATTTCAATATATCATGTGGTAGGCGTACCACTCGCTCCCATTTTAATATATCTCTTGGTAGGCGTACCACCCGTTCCCATCTCGATCCAACACAGTATCACAAAGAGAAACCCGGCAAGGGAACAAGATAATATAATTTTTTCCTTGCAAGGGAACAAGAATATCAAATCAACTATCTCGGCAAGGGAGATCCAGCTATAACTAACCTTATTCAATTTCTACTTAACACAATTAACTCCAATACTCAGTCATAACTAAATATTTGTTTAGCATCAAAGGCCTTCAACCAAGTTCTCATAGAATCAATTAAGCATACAACAATTTAGCAATTTAGGACTCACGGTCATGCTCGACACCAACGCATAGATACTCGTCACCATGCTTATACGTCGTACACAACACCAAAACAAGTAGCAAATATGACTCGACTCCTAATCCCTCAAGTTAAGGTTAGATCGAACACTTGCCTCAACTTTCACGGCCAAATCAATCCGCAACAACCGCCTTCCCTCTCGAATTCGGCTCCAACTTAATCAAATCTATGCAATAACAACTTTATAATATCAATACATGCTAAATAAATAAAACCCAATGCCTAAATATAGATTTCCATGCTTTCTTCCCAAAATTCCAAAAATCAACCCCGGGCCCGCTTGGTCAAAACACGAGGTTCGGACCAAATTCATATCACCCATTCACCCACGAGCCCAAATATATAATTTATTTTCAAATTCGACCCCAAAACAAGGTCGAAATCAGAAAAAATTGAAAAGCCCTAACTCTACCCATTTCCCTCAATTTCTACCCTAAATTACGTGATTTAAGCTTAGGAATTCAATAAATAATGATGGAAAATAAAGAAAACGACTTTGGACTTACTAACTCAAGAGGTCATGATGAAAGGAATCATCGGATGCCTAAGGACTTTGGAGAAGAAGAAACTCGGATATTTTTATGAAGAAGCCGCGACCACATTGTTCTGAAAATTAAATATAACTAGGAAAAAATTGCCCTTCGCGTTCGCGAAGGGTAGGAGCTGACAAGCCATCGCGTTCGCGAGCAGAGGGGTGCGAATGCGAAGAGGAAAATACTGGGGGTCCAAAATTTGGCCTATGCAAACACGTGAGGCCCTATGCGAACGCGGTGAAAGAGGACTGTAAGCTTACGCGATCGCGAGAGCTTGGTCGCGAACGCGATGGGGGGGGGGGGGCTAAGGCAACGCGAACGCGGGATAAAGGGTGCGAACGCGAAGAAGAAAAGGTCTGTGCACCTGTTGCAGATTTTCTACAATTTTGCTAAGTCCAAAACCACCCCGGAACCCCTCTGAAACACTCCCGAGCCCTCGAGGTTCCTATCCAAACACGCACACTAACTCAACAACATCCTACGAACTTAACCGTGCGATCAAATCACCAAACTAACATAAAAAATAATGAATCAAACCTCAAAATCAATAGCTTTTTCTTCAAACTTCATAAACTTTCAAATTTAGAACTTATAGTCCGAAACACGTCAAACGACGTCCGATTTCAACCAAAATTTACAAAAATATCTTAAATCACATATAAGACCTGTACCGGCACCGGAACCAAAGTACGGGCCCGATACCAACATGTTCTAATCAATTTTCATTTCAATTTTTCTTTATAATTTCAAATAAATAATTTTTTCAAAAATTCATTTCTCGGGCTTGGAACCTCGAAATTCAATTTCGGGCATACGCCCAAGTCCCATATTTTTTTACGGACCCTCCGGGACCGTCAAATCACGGGTCCGGGTCCGTTTACCCAAAATATTGACCAAAGTCAAACTTATTCATTTTAATACCAAATTTTAGCATTTTTCACAGATTTCACTTTTAGGCTTTTCGACTAAGTGCCTGAACTGTGCACGCAAATTGAGGTGACTAAAAATGAGGTTTTCAAGGTCTCAGAAGCACGAAATAAATAGGAAAATAGGTGATGACCCTTTGGGTTGTCACATTCTCCACCTCTAAAATACTCGTTCGTCCACGAACGGACAAAAGAAAAAAGTACTTGAGTCGGGGAAAAGATGGGGATAACAGCTCTGCATATCAAACTCGGACTCTGAGGTTGATGCCTCAGGAGGCTGACCTCTCCCCTGAACACGAACAGAAGGAAAATTGTTGGATCTCAACTGACGAACCTGCTGGTCTAGAATAGCTACTGGCTCCTCCTCATAAGACAAGTCCTTGTCCAACTGGACAGTGCTGAAATCTAACACGTGGGCTGGATCGCCGTGATACCTCCAAAGCATGGATACATGAAAAACTGGATGCACGACTGATAAGCTAGGTGGCAATGCAAGTGTTACGACCTGGCCCGTCGTCACGTGAGTTACCGCCCCGTTTCCCCTATTTTCTTCTTCCTTATTTTTCATTGTAGGAGTCTTGGGTGAATGAGTTGAATTGGGTTGGTTTAGATGGAAATGAGACAATTAGTCTCTTTAAGGAAGGTTTGAATTAGAAAAGTCAACCGAATGTGAACTATGAGTTAGAGGGCTCGGATGTGAATTTCGATGGTTCAGTTAGCTTCGGGGGATGATTTGTGACTTAGGAGTGTGATCGAAAGAGATTTTGGAGGTCCGGTTTAGAATTAGGCTTAAATTAACGAGGTTAGTATTTTTGGCGAATTCTAGTTGATAGGTGAGATTTTGATCAGAGGGTCGGAATGGAATTCTAAGAGTTGATGTAGCTTTGTTATGTCGTTTGTAATGTGTGTGCAAAATTTTAGGTTATTCGGACATCATTTGGTTGGGTTTTTGATCAAATGCATATTTCAGAAGTTTTAGAAGAACTTAGGCTTGAATCCGATATAATTTGATAGTTTTGGTGTTATTTGTGGGGTTTTAATGATTGGAGCAAGTTTGAATGATGTTTTAGGATGGGTCGGCACTTTTGGTTGAGGTCCCGGGGGCCTCGGGGTGATTTCGGATGGCCATCGGGATGAATTTTTGGACTTATAAGATTGCTGATGTATCTGGTTTCTGGTATTTCCGCATCTGCGAAAAAGGAACCGCAGATGCGATTGCGCAGGTGCGGAAGGGTGGTTCGCATGTGTGGTTATTTTGCTTGGATGGATGAGTCCACAGATGCGGTAAAAGAGTCGCAGAAGCGAAAGGTGTGGCCATGGTATTTTTTGCAGAAACGGACAAGGATCCGTAGAAGCAATGTCCGCAAATGCGGATAGCTGACCGCAGAAGCGGTTGTGGGCTTAGTGAAGATCCGTAGAAGAGGAGGTATAACCGTATAAGCGGCAATCGCAAATGCGGTAAGGCAACCACAGATGCGAAAATGACTGTTCGGAGAAGGGGTTTTAAAGCTCATTTTTCTCTGCGAGCTAAGGGTTGTTTCCACCATTTTTGATCGACCTTGAGAGCTTTTAGATGGAAATTGAAGGGGAGTTCAACTAGGTATGATTGGAGGTGAGTCCTTTGACCTAAATGCATGATTAAATGGTAGAATTAACATAGAAATTTGTGGAAATTTTCATCAAAAGAGGGTAAAGCTAGGGCTTGGAAATTTAGGTTGTCAAAGAGGAATTTGATGGGCCATTTAGGCCCGGATTTGGCTGATTTTTGTATGTATAGACTCGTGGTGAGATAAGGAATCCGGTGATGTTAATTTTTTGATTTTTCAAGAAGTGGGCCCGGGGCTCGAGTTTTGCGAATTTTGCGAATTTCAATATTTTTTTGAGTCTTTTTGATTGGGTTATGTTCCCTTAGCCTATTGTAACATATTCATTGTGGTTTTGATCAGATTCGATGTGTAAGGAGGTTGCGAGGAAAGGGCATAGCGAGCTAGGATTTTGGCTGGCTTGAGGTGAGTAATGATAGTAAATGATATCTTGAGGGTTTGAAACCCCGAATTTGCACAACGTAGTGCTATATTAAGGTGAAACACGCGCTCAATGATGAGCGCGAGGTTGTTTACTACTGGGGATTGTGACTTGGTCCGTTCGTTTGATATTTTACCACGTATTTGACTGAGCTATTTTTTTTATCATCATGGTTTTGGCTAGTTGCCATGTTTGGGGCCTATTGTCGACTTGTAAAACCCTTAGGGGAATTATGAATGATTTTTTTCACTTTACTTATTGAAAGATCGCACCCTCAGTTATGTTTCTATTTGCTTAAACAATGTGAACTGATTTTATAAGTGTTAATCCTAAATGAGGGAAATATGTGGGCTGAGATCCCTACCTTATACTATTGTGTCCTAAAATGACTGAGAGGGGTTGAGAACCTAACAGTGAGGATGTCAAATACTTATATGGATCGGGCTGCACGCCGCAGCAAATACTTATATGGATCAGGCTGTGCACCACAACAATATTGCGCTTGGGCTGAAGGAGCCCCTCCGGAGTCTGCACACCCCCAGTGAGCGCCGTCGACGAGATATGGATTGGGTTGCACGCTGCAGCGAGACGTGGATCGGGCACCTCGCCGCAGTGGTTACTATATGATACTATTCTAAGAGTGCTGAGAGAAATTGCCCGAGGGGCGGATTTACTATTTACTACTTATTAGCTGTTTTTCGTGATTTACCTGCCTTTAAAACTGAGATTTCATTGCTTGATATAGAACTGCATTGTGCTGTTATGTGTTTTCATTCCTTCGGTTATTATTTATTATTATTACTCACTGAGTTGGAGTACTCACATTACTCCCTGCACCATGTGTGCAGATTCAGGCATAGCAGAGTCCGTACCTGAGCACTGATATCCTTCCCAAATCAGGCAGCGAGATCGGAGCATCGATGTAGCTGTTGGCATCCGCAGCCCCCCTTGACTCCCCTATTTTATGTTATTTCAGTTATTCCAGACTTTTGTACAAGATATTCTGTTTAGTAGACTTAGAGCAACTCTGTAGTAGCTCATGTATTGCGACACCTCGGTTTGGGCTGTGTCGGGTTGGTTTCCTTATAATTATCGATGTTTTCTGCATTCGGGAATGTATAAAAATGCGTTTTGGCTTTATAAATGTTAAAGTAACTGTTTAAGGAAGTGTTTATGTTTACTCTGGCTGGCCTTGTCTTCACGAGAGGCGCCATCACGGCCGGGTTTGGGGTTTGGGACGTGACAGCAAGTCTATAAGCTACCTCTCCCACTCGATCGAGAATCTCAAACGGACTAATGAATCTAGGGCTAAGCTTGCCCTTCTTCCCAAATCTCATCACGCCCTTCATAGGCGACACTCGGAGCAATACCCACTCACCAACCATGAAAGCTACATCTCGAACCTTACGATCTGCATAGCTCTTTTGCCTAGACTGAGCCGAACGAAGCCTATCCTGAATGATCTTGACCTTGTCCAAGGCCTCCTGAACCAAATTCGTACCTATCAACCGAGCCTCTCCTGGATCGAACCATCCAATCGGAGATCGATACCGCCTACCATATAAAGCCTCATAAGGAGCCATCTGGATGCTCGACTGGTAGTTGTTGTTGTAGGCAAACTCTATTAAAGGCAAGAACTGATCCCACGAACCTCCAAAGTCAATAACACAATCCCGAAGCATATCCTCCGAAATTTGAATAGTCCACTGGACTGACTCTCCGTCTGGGGATGAAATGTTGTGCTCAACTCGACCCGTGTGCCCAACTCTCGCTGAACTGCTCCCCAAAAGCGCGAGGTAAACTACGTTCCTCGGTCCGAAATGATAGATACCAGCACACCATGTAGACGAACAATCTCCCGGATATAGATCCCAGCTAACCCCTCGGATGAGTAGAAGACTGCCACAGGAATGAAATGTGTTGACTTGGTAAGCCAATCCACAATGACCCAAACTGCATCGAACTTCTTCCTAGTCAACGGAAGTCTAGTGATGAAGTCCATAGAGATCCTCTCCCACTTCCACTCGGGAAGCTCAATCCTCTAAAACAAACCACCAGGCCTCTGATGCTCGTACTTAACCTGCTGACAGTTCAAACAACGAGCCACATATGCTACAATATCTTTCTTTATTCTATGCCACCGATAATTTTGCCGCAAATTCTGATACATCTTCGCAGCGCCCGGATGAATAGAGCACCGGGAACTATGGGCCTCTTCTAAAATCAACTCTCGAAGTCCATCCACATTAGGCATACATACTCGGCCCTGCAATCTCAAAACTCCATCATCATCTAAGGTAATCTGCTGGGCACCTCCACGATGAATCGTGTCTCTGAGGACACACAATTGGGGATCATCAAACTACCGATCACGGATACGCTCCAATAATGAAGAACGACGACCGTGCAAGCCAACACACGACTGGGCTCAGAAACATCCAGTCTCACAAACTGATTGGCTAAGGCATGAACATCCAAAGCAAGCGACCTCTGACTGTCTGGAATATAAGCAAGACTGCCCATACTGGCTGACTTCCTACTCAAGGCATCGGCCACCACATTGTCCTTCTCCGGATGATATAAAATGGTGACATCATAATCTTTCAACAACTCCAACCACCTCCTCTACCTCAAATTCAACTCATTTTGCTTGAACAAGTACTGAAGACTCTTGTGGTCAGTGAACACCTCACATGCCACGCCATATAAATAGTGCCTCCAAATTTTCAAGGCGTGAACAATAGCTGCCAACTCTAAATCATGCACTGGATAGTTCTTCTCATGAATCTTCAACTGCCTCGAAGCATATGCAATAACCTTGCCACCCTGCATCAACACTGCACCAAGCCCGATACGTGAAGCATCACAATAGACTGTATAAGGCCCTGAACCTGTGGGCAAAACTAACACCGGTGCCGTAGTCAGAGCTGTCTTGAGCTTCTAAAATCTCGCCTCACACTCGTCCGACCATCTGAACTGGGCACCCTTCTGGGTCAACCTAGTCATCGGGGCTGCAATTGACGAAAACCCTCCACAAACCGATGGTAGTAGCCTGCAAATCCCAAGAAACTCAGAATCATTGTAGCTTATGCTGGTCTAGGATAGTTCTTGACTGCCTCAATCTTCTTCAGATCCACCTGAATACCCTCTGCTGATACAACGTGACCCAAAAATGCAACTGAACTCAACCAGAACTCACACTTGGAGAACTTGGCATATAACTGACTATCCCTCAGAGTCAGAATAACCACTCTAAGGTTCTGCTCGTGCTCCTCCTGGCTGCGGGAGTATACTAAAATATCATCAATGAAGACTATCACGAACATGTCCAAATATGGCCTGAATACTCGGTTCATCAACTCCATAAATGTTGTTGGGTTATTGGTCAACCCAAATGATATGACCAAGAACTCATAATGCCCATACCAAGTACGAAAAGCTATCTTAGGGACATCGGATGCCCTAATCCTCAACTGACGGTAGCCAGATCGCAAGTCAATCTTAGAGAATACCCTGGCACCCTGAAGCTGGTCAAACAAATCATCAATCATCGGCAGTGGATACTTATTCTTAATCGTTACTTTCTTCAATTGCCGGTAATCAATGCACATCATCATCAAACCATCCTTTTTCTTTACAAACAACATCGGCGCATCCCAAAGTGAAACGCTGGGTCTAGTGAAACCCTTCTCAAGCAAATCCTGCAACTGATCCTTTAACTCTTTCAACTATGGCGGGGCCATGAGATACGGCAGGGTAGAAATGAGCTGGGTGCCCCGAACCAGATCAATATAAAAGTCAATATCCCTATCGGGCGGCATACCCGACCGGTCTAAAGGAAAAGCCTCAGGGAACTCCTGAACAATAGGTACCAAATCAATAGAAGGGACCTCTGCGCTAGAATCGTGAACATCCGCCAGATAAGCTATACACCCCTTCTTGACCATTCATCGAGCCTTCACATATGAGATAACACTGCGAGTGGAATGACCAGGAGTCCTTCTCCACTCTAAATGAGGCATGTCCGGCAAAGCTAAGGTCACGGTTGTAGCTGAGGAAACTGAGACTGACCCTATCAACCTGAATGGCCACCTGAGGGACCATGAGTGACCTAGAGAGTTGACTGAAAGGGCCTAGGAGGATGACCTCTACCAAAAGAACCTCTACCTCCTGACAAGGTAGCACTGCATCTGCCTACATAACGGGGCCTCTTATCTGACCCATGACCACCTCCCTGTGGCAGAACCATCTCATCTCTACGGCCCATATTGCCCGCCTCCCGAAAAGTTATCTCACTCCCGGCCTGAGCCACTATACCTGGCTGACCTGCCACGACTGGCTGAACCACTGGAACCTGAACCTAGGAAGCTACCTGCTCCGGAGTATGTGTAGCACGAGTCTGAAAGTGGCTGGTGCTACTGGAAGCAAACCAGCTCGAAAGACACTCTCCACGAAGCCTACCAATCGGACTAGAGCGTCCTGAAGAACTGGGGTGTCAATGAACCTCTCTGGGACCTGAGCTTGGCACACCGGGACTGCTGAGGCTGGAACCTCATTCTCCAAATCAACCTGAGGCTCTGCCACTGGGGCTGTTGGTGGAGACTCGGACTGTTGAGCGGTAGATAAAGAAGCGCGTGTTCTCACCATCTGCGGAAGAATAGAGTAGAAATTCAATCGGTATTTGAGAAAAAGAACTGCACGACAAGAAAGAACAAATGTGAAGTTTTTCCTAACTCTATAGCCTCTCGGGGATAAATACAGACGTCTCCATTCCGATCCCTCAGACTCTACCAAGTTTGTCCGTGAGTTGTGAGACCTATGCAACCTAGTGCTCTGATACCAACATGTCACGACCCGGATTTTCCACCCTCGTGAGTCGTGATGGCGCCTGCTCGTAGAAGCTAGGCAAGCCAAATTTAATTACTTTTCGCTTGCAACATAATTTTCCCTTTTTAGCAATTTATGGCAACAATATAAAGCAACGAAATTAAATTATAGCGAAAGTCTTAATTATAGAAACTGAATCAAAGTGCGGAATAGTCAATATAAGAGTCTACACAAGACTGGTGTCACAATACTCACGAACTGCTAATAATTAATAAATACAAAGGTCTGAAAGAAAAATATAAGTTGTTTGTCTTGAAGACAATGAGGCAACAGGCTAAAAAGAGAGAATACGGGAGACGCTGGGCATGCGGACGTATGCAAGGCTACCTCGGGTCTCGCTTAACTGAAGGCATGCTCCCGTAATAATGTTGTTGCTGCTCCAACACCGGTATCTGTGCAAAAGAGCACAGAGTGTAGCATCAGTACGACCGACCCATATGCGGGTAAGTGCCTGGCCTAACCCCGGCGAGGTAGTGACGAGGCTAGGACCAGACTCCAGATAAACCTGTGTAGTTATATAATATGCGGCACAGAAATAACAGGAAATAACAAGTAAAATTGGGGAGGGGAAACATGCTCTAGGGATAGCAAATAAAAATAAAATATCAGGGATGAAAGAGTAAACATATACAATCTAGCTCCTAACATAGAATAAAGGAAGTAAGACCACTTTCATGTCCGACTCATCTTTTTGCAGGCGTGCGACCCGACCCCATTTCATCATGACTCGTGGTAGGCATACCACCCATTCCCATTTCAATCAATATCTTGTGGTATGCATACAACTCGCTCCCATTTCAATGTCATTTATGGTAGGTATACCACTCGCTCCCATTTCAATATCACTTGTGGTAGGCGTACCACTCGCTCCCATTTCAATATCACTTGTGGTAGGCGTACCACTCGCTTCCATTTGAATATATGAGGTGTGGTAGGCATACCACTCACTTCCATTTCAATATATCATATGGTAGGCGTACCACTCGCTCCCATTTCAATATATCATTTGTGGTAGGTGTACCACTCGCTCCCATTTCAATATATCATGTGGTAGGCGTACCACTCACTCCTATTTCAATATATCATTTGTGGTAGGCATACCACTCGCTCCCATTTCAATATATATTGTTGTAGGCGTACCACCCGTTCTAATATCGATCCAACACAGTATCACAAAGAGAATCCCGGCAAGGGAACAAGATAATATAATGTTTTCCCGGCAAGGGAACAAGAATATCAAATCAACTATCCCGGCAAGGGAGATCCAGCTATAACCAACCTTATTCCAATACTCAGTCATAACTAAATACTTGTTTAGCATCAAAGGCCTTTAACCAGGTTCTCATAGAATCAATTAAGAATACAACAATTTAGCAATTTAGGACTCACGGTCATGCTCGACACCATCGTATAGATACTCGTCACCATGCCTATACATCGTACACAGCACCGAAACAAGTGGCAAATATGACTCGACTCCTAATCCCTCAAGCTAAGGTTAGACCGAACACTTAACTCAACTTTCATGGCCAAATCAATCCGCAACAACCGCCTTCCCTCTCGAATTCGGCTCCAGCTCAATCAAATCTAGGAAATAACGACTTTATAATATCAGTATATGCTAAATAAATCAAACCCAATACCTAAATATAGATTTCCATGCTTTCTTCCCAAAATTCCAAAAATCGACCCTGGGCCCGCTTGGTCAAAACACGAGGTTCAGACCAAATTCATATCACCCGTTCACCACGAGCCCGAATATATGATTTATTTTCAAATTCGACCCCAAAACGAGGTCGAAATCAGGAAAAATTGAAAAGCCCTAACTCTACCCATTTCCCTCAATTTCTACCCTAAATTACATGATTTAAGCTTAGGAATTCAATAAATAATGATGGAAAATGAAGAAAACGAGTTGAGATTTACTAACCCAAGAGGTCTTGATAAAAGGAAGCTTCAATGGATGCCAAAGGACCTTGGAGAAGAAGAAACTTGGATGTTTTCATGAAGAAGTTGCGACCACACTATTCTGAAAATTAAATATAACTTGGCAAAAATTGCCCTTCGCGTTCGCGACAGGAGGGTCGCATTCGCGAAGGGTAGGAGCTGACAAGCCATTGCGTTCGCGAGCTGAGGGGTGCGAACACAAAGAGGAAAATACTGGGAGTCCAAAATTTGGACTACGCGAACGCGTGAGGCCTTATGTGAACGCGATGAAAGAGGACTGTAAGCTTACGTGATCGTGAAAGCTTGGTTGCGAACGTGAAGAAGGGGGGATAAGGCAGCACGAACGCAGGATAAAGGTGCGAACGCGAAGAAGAAAAGGTTTGTGCACCTGTTGCATATTTTCTGCAATTTTGCTAAGTCAAAAACCACCCCAGAACCCCTCTAAAACACTCCCGAGCCCTCGAGGCTCCTATCCAAACACACACACTAACTCAACAACATCTTACAAACTTAAGCGTGCGATCAAATCGCCAAATTAACATAAAAATAATGAATCAAACCTCAAAATCAATAGTTTTTTCTTCAAACTTCATAAACTTTAAAATTTAGAACTTATAGTCCGAAACACGTCAAACGATGTCCGATTTCAACCAAACTTTACAGAAATATCTTAAATCACATATAAGACCTGTATCGGGCAGCAGAATAAAAATACGGGACCGATACCAACACATTCTAATCAATTTTCATTTCAATTTTCCTTAATAATTTCAGAAAAATAATTTTTCTCAAAAATTCATTTCTCGAGCTTGGAACCTCGTAATTCGATTCCGGGCATACGCCCGAGTCTCATATTTTTTCTACGGACCCTCCAGGACCGTCAAATCACGGGTCCGAGTCCGTTTACCCAAAATATTGACCAAGTCAAACTTATTCATTTTAATACCAAATTTTAGCATTTTCACAGAATTTCACATTGAGGCTTTCCGGCTACGCGCCCGGATTGTGCACGCAAATTAAGGCGACTAAAAATGAGGTTTTCAAGGCCTTAAAAGCATGAAATAAATAGGAAAATAGATGCTGACCCTTTGGGTCGTCACAATTTTTAAAAACGGTGACCTGGCACACCGAAACTAATGTCAGGTGGCGACTCTGAGTTATTTCTTTTTGAACACAATTTTGTCACTTTTTATTAAAACCCTTTCGAGCTTTGAAAATTCCTTTTATTATTTTTAAGAGGGTTAGTTAGGTGTAAAAAATGGGTGTGACATACCCCAATTCCTTATTGGACTAATTATCCTAGACTCAAACTCTCTTTCTCAAGAAGATCCCAAGTCAAAAAGGCACAAATTAGTGTTTGCAACCACTAATTCAACATAGAAAATATAAATTAGTCCAAATATCAACCATCCATAAACATCTAAGCATTAAAACACAAGACCCATCAAATGCCCACACTAGGGTTGATCCACAACCCTAGCTAATGGGTCTAGCTACTCATAATAATGAAAAAAAATACATAATTAGATGAAGAATAATTCATATAATATGTTTATAAGCTAAGAATTAAAGATTCAATCATAAAATAGCCATAAAATTACTCAAAATAGGTTCAAAACGGCCTTCACGTGTTCAACTACGAATTGGATGACCTAAAAATCTGAAAAAGTAGTATTTATACAAGGCCAAATTTTCTAGACAATAATATCCTTGTCGGAGGTATCGTGGACCGCGAAAAATGCACCGTGGCTGCGGTGATGCTTTTTAGCTTGACTTTCTGAGTCTCTGAATCTAGCCACCACGGACCGCAAAAAATACACCTTGGCTGCGGTGGCTTCACTACGGTCCGTAAAAAATGGAATACGGCCGTAGTGGCTTCCAACTTCCAAATTCCCAACTCTTTGAATCTTTTCTCTACAGATCGCATAAAATGGATTGTGGTCACGGTGAGGCTACTGCAGCCACGAAGAATCTACCGCGGATCGCAATGCTTGAGCTTCCAAAATTTGCACCTCTCTGAATCTCCTCAACGTGGACCGCACTAAATGGATTGCGGCCGCGGTGGATCTGTTGCAACTGCAGTAGATTTTATGCTGCAGTAGTGCTTTGACTTGTTCTTGGTACTTGTGCAGGTTTAGCTCTTTTTTGAGTTTGTTTCGACTTCTTGTCACTTTCTAGACCAAACCCAGCAAACAAGTACAACGTGTAAGCCTTTTGGACTTTTTGTATATATTTTCAATCAAAACTGAAGTCAAAAGGAGTATAAAATGAACTAGAATCCCTAGTTATTAACTCCTCCAAAATTAAGCTTTTGCTTGTCCTCAAGCAAACAAAATAAGTCCCACCTCCTTAACAATAAATCCAAGAAAATTCAGCTGACCTAAAGTGACCTCATCTAGAATCAATTGGGACTAACAATTGTCTTCAATTCAAATGAATCATTAACAACATTCAACCTTCTAAACACTATGGTTTTAGTGCAACAAAAAAGCATCAAGAATTGACTCAACTCATCGAGGAAACTCTTTCTACCACTTTAGTCATTGTGGTACCCAAACTTATATGCCTCCCTCTCCCTTAGGCATAACCTCACTTTTAGATAGTAGCACTCAAAACGAGGGTTGTGGAAACACATTCATCTCTCTCAAAGAAGGGTCACAAGTCCGGCTCGAAGTACCATAAGCTTGCCCCTTATGTGAGTCACCACTAATGTAAGCTTCACTCAACTCAAGATCATATAGGGCTTTTGTGGACATATACTGAAAGCTTTTGTTTTAGGGTAGGAAATATTTGGTCTAAGTAGGTTCCATATTCCCTTAAGCACTTCATTTGCTTCATTTTGGCATACATTGTCTTGACTTTTTAGTCATTTACTTCTTTCTTAGGGGTTAGAGAGACACACTGTTGATCTTTTTTGTTCATTTCAAACATTTTTCTCCTTTCTAAACTTTCCATAGCTTTAATCTTTTTAATTTTATTGAATCCCTTCATTCCTTCTACATTGCTCATTCTTTTTGACTTTTTGATTTTTTTTCTTCTTTTTTTTTGTGCCTTTCCTATTCTGTATATTTGTACCTTTTACCACTTTGTTGCATTCCTCATCTTTCCCCCCAAACTTATGCTTTTGCCTTGTGCTAAGGAAAGATCGGGTGCCAAGAGAGGGTTTTTTTAGAACAGGTAAAGGCTTGTAACATGGTTTTTTCAAGAAAAAAGGGCTATGACTCAAAGGGGTTGACTAGGGATATTATCATTGGTAGGCGATGGATATTTTCAAGATAACATTCGGAACAAGGAGAGCCTATAATCACTTCTCAAGTCAAACTAAACTTAAGATTTCACCTAAACAAACATTCAGGGAAAGTTCTAGACTCAGTGGCACGATACTTGGACTTGCAATTCAATTTCTCACCGCACAAGCTATAGGATTGCTAACGAGACAGAGTCAGGGACCCACAACAACCTTATCTAAGATTTGAGCAACACACATGGTCCCGAAAAACCACTTGATAATTGTCAGCATATACACACCAATTTGTTTTTTGACCATTACTCACTAGCTACTATTTACACAAAAACAAAAAGAAAACAAACTCAAACCCTTAAGAAGTTTGTCATTTCATCCATCATCGGGAAGAGCCACCCGGTTCACACAAATTCCACCTTTGGAAAGAACAGTTGCATTAAAAAAAATCAAAGGCTTATTAGAATACAGAACTCAAAATAAGAAGCTACGAAAATGAAGTAAGAAGCTATGAAAGAAAATGCAGAAAGTAAAATAAATATGTACAATAGAGGATTTAGATGAATATACATAAGGGGAAATGAATATATACACCAGAAAGTAACTTTATATACAGACAAAACTTGCAAACTACAAAAAGTAAAATAAACTGGTAAAATTATATACATACCAAAAGTAAAAATCAAAGCACAATAAAACAAAAAATAGTATCATATTTACAACACCATATCATCAAAATATGGTTACCCTCTCAAATGAAAGCTAGCACTATCGCGGCCGCAGAGATCTATCGCGGTCACGGTAAACATTACTCAACAACACCAACCTAGGGTTTTATCATTTTTCCCATTTTAGCCTAAATTCACTTATTATCAAGCCCCTAGGTATTTAATCATCATTTTTCACTAATTAACCCTAATCTAAAGGGCATAATGTAACCCTACACTACAAATTGAAAGAAAAGGGGAAGAAAAAGAAGTACAACTAACTAACTAAAAGAAAATAAAACAAAGATAAAAACTAGGGAAATATTAAAAGTACCGGCAATGAGATGCAGTAAAGATGAATGAGGATCAGTGATTGAATTTGCACAGTTAGGGCTTGATGAACAGTAATTTTTTACTATTTGGAAAGCAAAGAATCGAAAAGTGTAAATGAAGGTCTGAGGTCCTATTTATAGAAAAAAGACTTGGGATCCACATTATCTACCCACCGCGGTTGCATAAAATGCACCACGGACCGCGGTGGCTTCACCACATGAAGCACTGGCAAGGTTGTCACCACAGATCGTAGAAAAAGCTCCGCCGCCGCGGTAGGTCACTGCGGACCGCAAAAAATGCATTGCGGCAGCAGTGACAATCTTTAAAGAACCCCCATTTGTAACTATTCACCACTGCGGACCGCATTGAAATTTTGCCCCCGCACTAAGGCCATTGCGGCCGCAAAAAATGCAATGCGGCCGCAGTGCAAACTTCAGAGAGTGACATTTTTCCAACTTGGTTCTGCACTGCAACAAAATAATCCTATACACATCTCACAACCTGTTAGTCCAAAAGCAAATCCTACACTAAAATAGAAAAAAAAAGACACATGGGTTGCCTCCCAAGAAGTGCCTCATTTAACGTCGCGGCACGACACATGTTACCATCAAAACACTTTAGATGGATCATTGCCACCACGTGGCTATCATAAATCTTGCCAAGATAGTGCTTGACTCTGTGCCCGTTAACTCTAAAGATTTCTCCATTTTTGTTTTTCAAGTCAAGTGAACCAAATGGAGTCAAAAGCACCACTTCAAAAAGTCCACTCCATTTTGACTTAAGCTTTCCCGGAAACAAATGTAATCGAGAATTGAACAAGATAACCAAATCACCCACTTTGAACTTCTTGCTACGAGCATACTTGCCATGAAGGTGCTTTATCTCGTCCTTGTACAGGGACGAACTGGAGTAGGCATGGAATCGGAATTCATCAAGTTCATAAAGTTGCTCCACACGAAGATTTGCTGCCACATCCCATTCAAGATTCAGATTCGTCAAAGCCCATATGACCTTGTGCTCTAACTCAACCGGTAGATGGTAAGCTTTCCCATACACCAACCGGTACGGAGACATACCAATCGGAGTCTTGTAAGCAGTCCTATAAGGCCATAGAGCACCATCCAATTTCTTTGACCAATCAGTCCTATTTGCATTGACCGTCTTTGACAATATACTTTTGATTTCCCTATTTGAGATTTCAACTAGGCCACTCGCCTGAGGATGATAAGGATTAGAAACTTTGTGATTGATATCATACTTTGCAAACAAAGTTTCAAAAGCTCTATTACTAAATGAGAACCCTCATCACTTATGATTGCACGAGGAGTTCCAAACCTAGTAAAAATGCTCTTCTTGAGAAACGCAACAACAATCGGGGCCTCATTGTTGGGTAAAGCCATGACTTCAACCCAATTTGAAATATAGTCAACCACCACTAGAATGTATGTGTTCCCACAAGAGCTAACAAACGGGCCCATGAAATCAATGCCCTGCACATCAAAAATATCAACTTCAAGAATAGTATCGAGAGGCATCTCAGCTTTCTTCGAAATTCCGCTCTTTCACATTTGTCGCACCTCTTGACAAGTTCACTGCTTCATTGTACAATGTTGTCCAGTAAAACCCGCAACTAAAAACCTTAAAGTTGTCCTCGCCCAACCATGATGTCCACCATAAGGAGAGGAATGACAAGCCTCCAAGATACTCAATTGCTCCTCCCCTAGGACACACCTCCGGATCACCCCCTCAGTGAAAATCTTGAAAAAGTACGGCCCATCCCAATAGAAATCCAAACTATCCCCTTTGAGCTTTTTCCTTTGGTTAGAAGAGAGCTCACATGGGATTATACTAGTCACAAGGAAATTAGCAACGTCCACACACCATGGGATATCATTCACCGACATAGAAAGTAGTTGCTCATTGGGAAATGAATCATTGATCCCTAGGCCATCACGAGGCGTCCCCTCCTCCTCCAAGCGGGACAAGTGGTCTACCACTTGGTTTTCACAACCCTTCCGGTCCACAATCTCCAAATCAAATTATTGAACTAACAAGACCCATCACATCAGCCTAGCTTTGGAATCTTTCTTCGTCATCAAGTACCGGAGTACGGCATGATCAGTATGAACTATGACTTTGGCACCCATGAGGCCAAAATTTTTTCCATTGCGAACACAATAACCATAAGATCTTTTTCAATCACCATGTAGTTCATTTGAGCATCATTCATTATCTTGCTCATGTAGTACATTGGCTGAAATATTTTATTCACTCTTTGACCCAAAACCACCCCAACCGCAACATCGCTTGCGTCACACATGAGCTCAATAGGCAAGCTACAATTGGGTGCAGTAATAATAGGGGTGGTTGTCAACTTATGCTTGAGAAGTTCGAAAGCTTGCATACAACCCTATTTGAATATGAACTTGGCGTCCTTTTCCAAAAGCTTTCACAAAGGATTAACTACCTTAGAGAAATCCTTGATAAATCTTCAGTAGAACCCGGTGTGCCCAAGAAAACTTCTAACCCCCTTGACAGAAGTCGGGTGAGGAAGCCTTGAAATCACCTCAATTTTAGCTGTGTCCACCTCTATACCACGCTTTGAGATTTATGGCCAAGCGCTATGCCCTCCTCAACCACGAATTGGCATTTTTCCTAGTTGAGCACTAGATTGGTTTCTTCACACCGGGCCAACATCCTATCAAGATTCTTCAAGCATTCATCAAAATAGTATCCCACAACACTCAAATTGTCCTTGAACACCTTCAAATATCTTCCACCATGTCGGTGAATATTGCCATCATACACCGCTGGAATGTAGCCGGTGCATTACACAACCCAAATGGCATCCTAGAAAAGGCAAAGGTACCATATGGGCAAGTGAAGGTGGTCTTCTTGTGATCTTTCGGAGCAATCAAAATTTGATTGTACCCAGAATACCCATCCAAGAAATAGTAGAACGCAAGCCTAGAAAGCCTGTCTAGCACGTGGTCAAGAAAAGGCAATGGAAAGTGATCCTTGCGGGTCACCTTGTTCAACTTGCGGTAATCCATGCACACCCTCCATTCGGCGACTGTCCTAGTAGGAACTAGTTCATTCTACGCATTGGAAACCACAGCCATACCATCCTTCTTCAGCACACATTGCACCAGCGAAGTCCAAGAACTATCAGGGATGGGGTACACAACCCCGGCATCCAACCACTTGATCACCTCCTTTTTCACAACTTCTTGCATTGCCTCGTTCAACCTCCTTTGACGTTCCAAGGATGGCTTTGCATCATCTTCAAGAATAATCTTGTGCATACAAAAGACGGGGCTTATCCCCCGAATATCATCTAAAGTCTATCTAATTGCCTTCTTCCATATATGGAGCACCGCCAATGTGGCATATACCTGCATGTTAGTAAGACAAGAGGAAAGAATAACTGGTAAAGTAGAACTAGGGCCTAAGAATTCTAACCTGAGGTGTGGAAACAACGTCTTCAATTCCAACATGGGAGGTTCCTCAATTGAGGGCTTTGTTGGTTGAGTCTTCTTATTTTCAATATCCAAGGAGAGCTTCCGGGCTCATAAGCTTAAGAGCTCATTCCATGTAAATAATTAACATACTCCACCCGACATTCATCCTCATTTACATCAAGATTCAACAAAAACCTCCTCTAGAGGGTCCTCCACATTGATCACTTTACTCTTATCATCAATTATCACTGCCGCGACAAGATCCACAAATGAGCACACTTTAGTACAATTGGGCTACTTTATTGACTTACACACATGAAAGACCACTTTTTCATCACCCACTCGGAAAGTGAGTTCCCCTGCTTCCACATCAACTAAGGCCTTCCCAGTTGCAAGGAAAGGTCTTCCCAAGATTATGGGCACCTCAAAATTGACCTCGCAGCCAAGAATCATAAAATCAGTCGGGAAGATAAATTTGTCCACCCGGATAAGAACATCATCAATTATACCCAAGGGCCTCTTCATTGATCTATCCGCCATTTGAAATCTCATGGAAGTCGGCCTCGGTTGCCCAATACCCAAAGTCTTGAAGACTGAGTAGGGCATCAAGTTGATACTTGCCCCCAAATCACATAGAGCTTTTGCAAAGTCGGCATTTCCAATACTGCAAGGAATGGTGAAAGCACCGGGATCTTCTAGATTCGGGGCCATTGAATGCACTATTGCACTAACTTTGTGGCTCATCTTGATAGTTTCACAATCCATGAGTATTTTCTTCGTCACCAAGTCTTTCATGAATTTAGCATAACCCGGCATTTGTTCTAGAGCCTCCACCAAAGGCACATTAATGGATAAGCTCTTAATCATATCAATAAATTTCTTAAATATATTCTCATTTTTATGCTTCGCTAGCCTTTGAGGATAAGATAGAGGTGGCCTTGGCAAAGGAGCCTTGGCTTTAGGCATAACCATTTTCGGCATGTCTATTACGTGTTCCCTAGACGGGTTCACGTCATTTTGTGTTTTCACCTTATTATCTTGTATATCAATCCTCACTTCTTCATTCAAATTCTCATCAATCACATTCTCAACCACCAAAGGGATATCATTCTCTTGCAACTCAATTCATTACTCAAAATTTCTTTTTGATTGGAGGCATTCATATCACCGCCTCGTCCACTCCTTGTAGTTACCACCATTATATGAATGATATTGTTCCCACCCTTCGGGTTGACTACGGTATCACTAGATAGAGTTCCCTTAGGGAGAGTATTTAAGGATTGTGAGATTTGGCCTAATTGAACCTCCAAGTTTCTGATTGAAGTGTTGTGGGAAGCCAACTGCACATCCGAGATCAATTCTCCCCATTTCATGGTTCGATGGACTAGGACCTTAGGATGGTAATGGGGGTGGATTGTTGGGTTGTTGATACATTATGGGCCTTTGAAATTCCCCCTATTTCCTTGGTTATTGTTATTCCAACCGCCCTGATTGTTGTTGCCATTCCAATTACCCTGATTGTTCTGATTACTGTTGTGGTTGCCCTAATTTGGATTTTGGTTGTTGTTTCCCCAATTATTGTTGCCTTGTTGTTTTTGATTCCCCCAATTGCCTTGGAATCTCCATTGTTGTTAGTTGGAAGAATTGACCCTTTGGCCTTGATAGATGTTCACGTATTGCACTTCTTCATTCTGCTCATCATAACCTTTATCTTGGAACCCACCACTATCTTGGTCAAATTGATCTGAACTCCCTTGATTCTGTTGGCTTCTTTGTCTTCTTTTGTTCACTAGCATATTGACACCCTCCATAACATTTACTTATCCTGGAGTTTGAACCTGCTATAATTGTGTCTTTGCTAGCTGGTTCATTGTGGTTGTCAGTTCTGCTATTTCATGTCCATGATCATAAAGCTCCTTGTGCAAATGAATGGCTGTGTCGTCACCCTGTGGCACATTTGCTCTACTTTGACAAGCGGAGTACATGTTAGCCATCTCATCCAATATTGCATTAGCCTCATCATATGGTGCGCACATGAAATTTTCCCCGGCGAGTTGGTTCACTATGCACTGATTCGTGGTGTTAATGCCTCGGTAGAGAGTCTATTGTATCATTGCCCTAGTCATATCATTGTTAGGACACTCCTTTACCATAGTCCGGTATCTCTCCCATATCTCATGCAATGGTTCGTTGAGCTCCTGTTTGAAGGCTAAGATTTTATCTCTCAAAGTTGCCAATGCCCAGGTGAGAAAAACTTCTCAATGAATTTATCCGCCAACTCATCTCAAGTAGTGATGGAATGGTTGGAAAGTCGTTCAATCCAGTTGCCTTCCCTCTCAATGAAAAAGGGAATAGTATCAACTGAAGTGCATCCTCGGACACATTTGTTTGTTTGCTCCCCCAATAGGTATCCACAAAACCCTTAAGGTGCTTGTAAGCATTCTGATTGAGCACCCGTGAAATATCCTCGCTGCTCCAACAAGGTCAGCATCACATTTGTAATTTGAAAATTGCCTGCCCGGATCTGGGATGGGACAATTGCACTAGCATATCCTTGATTTGGAAGCACCTGAGGAGCCACTCCTGGAGGTGGATGGGGAACGTCTGGAACTTTATCATTTGCATTGGCCTGACGGCCTCTCCTTTGTGCTTGAGGTACTAGAGGCACCTTATCATCTCCGTTATAATCAACCTCCTCCCACGAGATCACATTTCCAAGAGGGTCATTATTGTTGTTGTTTGTCGCCATTTTGGTACCTGAATTGGCATCACACACAAATTAGTAACACTGAAGGAAAGAAAAATAATACACAAAACTATTTAGATAGATAGCCAAAACCATTAGATCCCTAGCAACGGCACCAAAAAGTGATCGAGTCCAACCCTACACCACTACAAAGTGGCAATAGTGATCGAAGCAGCTTTTACCCGAGATGGTCGGGATCGAATCCACTGGGAGCTAGAATTAATTGGGATTTGGTTTCCTATCTAAATTAGCAATGCGTAGTGCTCTTAATTACACTTCCACTCATAATTGTTATTTGTTACTTCTATTATTATGCTAAAAAGATGCTAAATTAAACTAAGAGCAAATACTTGAAAGATTTCCTAAATAGATAATGAAGCACTAGTGAAGTGACTTTTTCCAAGGCGAACATTTGACGGGTTCTAATGCTTAAGGCAAAGATATTATGTTGGGGATTGCGATATAACCAATGCACGATACTACTCACTCTATACCTCTGGGTAGCTTGAATAACTTTGCCCTAATTGACTTTCTCAAGACCAATTGGGTGTCAAAATTTGTGCAAGCAATATAGGTTCAAGTTGGGTATTACTATATCTAGATTTAACCCTTTAATTGAGGCTATCAATCTCTTGAATACACCCCAATTCCTTGTTGGACTAATTATCCCAGACTCAAACTCTCTTTCTTCAGAAGAACCCAAGTCAAAAAGGCACAAATTAGTGTTTGCAACCACTAATTCAACATAGAAAACACAAATCAGTCCAAATATCAACCACTCATAAACATCTAAGCATTAAAACACAAGACCCATCAAATATCCACACTGGGGTTGAGCCACAACCCTATCTAATGGGTCTAGCTACTCATAATAATGAAAGAAAATATATAATTAGATGAAGAATAATCCATATAATATTTTTACAAGCTAAAAATTAAAGATTCAATGATAAACTAGCCACAAAATTACTCAAAATGGTCCAAAACGGCCTTCACGTGTTTCAGCTACGAATTGGATGACCTAAAAATCTGAAAAAGTAGTATTTATACAAGGCCGGATTTTCCAGAAAAAAATACTCCTGACGGATGTACCGCGTACCGCAAAAAATGCACCGCGGCCGTGGTGGCTTCACTGCGGTCCGCACAAAATGGATTGCGGCCGCAGTGGCTTCCAACTTCCAAATTCCCAACTCTCTGAAGCTCTTTTCCGCGGACCGCATAAAATGGATCGTGGCCGCGAAGAATCTACCGCGGACCTGCAGTGCTTGAGCTTCCAAAATTTGTACCTCTCTGAATCTTTTCATCGCGGACCGCACTAAATGGATCGCGGCTGTGGTGGATCTGTTGCTGCTGCAGTAGATTTTATGATGCAGCAGTGCTTTGACTTGTTCTTGGTACTTGTACAGGTTTCACTCTTTTTTGAGTACTTGTGCTGGTTTTGACTTCTTGTCACTTTCTTGACCAAATCGTGCAAACAAGTACAACATGTAAGCCTTTTGGACTTTTTGTATATATTTTCAATCAAAACTCAAGTCAAAAGGAATATAAAATGAACAAGAATCCCTAGTTATCAACTACGAGCGTTCGCAACAATCCCCTTCAACGTTGTATTAGTTGTTTATTTTGATTCAGATAGTTATGCTTCTATTCAAATTGTTACTTGTAGTACTCTAAATGCTCGTGTATTCGTGACACCAGTTCTGGAATTTGTATTTGGATATCCCTAGTTATCAAATTTATCTACTTTATTTCTGTTTACTTAGCTTATTGATTTTTATTTGATTTGACTAATTAAAAATGGTTAATAACTACATCTAACATTGATTTGAAATGTTAGGCGGCATTCCGGTCCCGAGGGAGAAATTTCTGGGTCATGACATTCCCCAAATACTAGATACAGTTAGAGAGACAGATTCTTGAGAAGACAATTCATATTTTGATTTAAAATGTGTAGTATTAATTTTAAACCAAAATTAGAAAGGATTGAATTATTAAAATTCAAATTTTAAAATAAAATCACAATTTCAACATAAGCAGGCTGTACATTATTTTCATCAAGGTAGACACAACTCCACATGATTCTTTCCGAAACCATCATGTGTGGAGTATTTATTATACAAAATGCTTTCATTTTTTTCAACAAGATATATAAACAGAAAACCAACAGGATCATTTTATCTATAACCACATAAATTTGTTTTATTACATAGTAATGATTTAATCAAGTATTAGACACAACTCGAGTCCATGATCCTTTTTCCATAATTAGGGAAGCAATTACTTCAAGAGATGGGTAGTCAGCGTAACCAATAACTGGATCATTAGTGTAGAAAGTGCTCCTATTATACTTGTTAAGTGGAGCATTAACCTCAAAACGCTTTGGTAAATCTGGATTTGCCAAAAACATACGTCCAAACGAGACCAAATCTGCGTAATTCTCCTCTATCGCGTTGTCCCCATCAAATTTATTATAACCTCCAGAAGCAATTAGTGTCCCCTGAAAAGCCTTTCTAATTGGAACAAGACCTTTAGCTGCATCTCTTGGCTCAGTCACATGAAGATAGAGAAGCACACCTAGTTTGCTTAATTCATTAGCCATGTAAATTGCTACTGCATCTACGTTTGAATCCTTTTCCTCGCCATTAGAATCTGTAAAAGGAGACAGTTTCATACCAACTTTATCAGCTCCGATTTCATCGCCCACTGCTTCTACTACTTTCAGGGCAAGTCCACAACGGTCCTCAATACTTCCATCAACGAATTGATCAATTAAGTAACCGCCATTCGAAGCATTGATCTCAACTCCATCAAATCCTTTATCATGGGAAACAAGTTAATTAGTCAGACATGGTAAAAATTGAATGTCCTCAGTTATCAAAGGGGATTGAGTAAAATAATTTAACTCAATACCAACTTTAATGGCATTACGGGCTGCGATCCTGAAATCATAGACAACTCCAGGGTATTCATTAGACTTCAAGCGACGACGTATTGGTTTCTCATAAACTTGATTATCTCCGGGTCCTGTAATATGCGCAAGAAGAAGACAGCAAAATCTGAATAATTAATAAAGAGATGATTTAGAAACAAGTATGTCATATATTTAAATCTTTGACAACGTAACCTTAATTTGTTCTTTCTTTATCCAGTGTATATAATTCTAGCTAGCTGATAGCTTCAAATTTCAGACGGGCGAAAGGGATTCACCCCCTTCGCTAGAAAATTATATTATACATATAAGGCAAAATATATTTGAATTCCCTTGTCACAATCCAACAGCATAGTCCAGGGGTCACGGGTTCAAAACCTTTGTGAGGTTACTAACCCCTTAGCGGAAATTTGCCTCCGCTATTTCAGATTATATATAAATAAATAAATAATAGTAATTGTAAGTCTTACTTGTCCAAACGGAAAGGCCGCCGACAAGTGGTGAACCAAGAGTAGGAAGAGACAAGCGAGCTGAATGCCAAATTTGACAAAAGAAGACACCTCCTTTCTCATGGACACCATCAACTACTGGTTTTCAAGCTTCCACTTGCTCCTCACTCCATATTCCAGGCATGTTGGGGAACCTAATTTAACAATATTATTCTTAATATAACTATATGTAGAAATTAATACTTATTTGTGGTAATTAATTATTTACCCTTGAGAAATATCGGATGCAGCAGTAGCTTCAGAAATGAGAAGACCTCCGTTAGTAGCTCTTTGAGCATAATATTCAGTTACATGTGGCTGTGGAATATTATTGTGTGCCCTGTATCTCGTTAGTGCTGGAAATACTATTCTGCATTACATTCAAGAGTCATAATTAATATCCAATTTATTTTGTCACACTCTAAATAATACAATAGTTATCATGTATAAAGGAGTAGGTAGTTCTTAATTACTAGCCTCAAAAATAGTACTATACTGACCTATGAGAGAGGTCAAATCTCCCCAGTTTGTAAGGAGTAAAGAGGGACACATCAGAGTAGTTGTTTGCAGCTTCCATCTTCAAATTCTTCTCCTCTTTTGTGCTATGCAAAGTCAGAATATCCTCCAATATATAGCCAAATATGACAGCTACTAATTAAGTAATAGTATGAGTACCTTCACTAATAAGCAAATAATTTCAGGTAATCTTTTTTAAAATACTAAACCGCGTGAACCATTGAGTATAATTAGAATTATCTTGCGTGGTTTACATCATTACATGATCAATAATTAGAGAAGAAAGAAAAGAAGATGATCATTTTCAGCCATTGAGTATTGGAGCTATTGCGTGTTACAATTATTAAGGAATTATAAAAAGAGGACTCATTTATAAAAGGAATTATATTGGTCAATATATTAAAATGACTCATTTTATACTTAAAAAATATGCAGCTTGCACATTAATGAACGTGTGCTCAATAGACAATTTGTGACCTACGTAGATCGTGCGAGAAAATGATCAAATTGGTCCTTAATGTATGGGGATTGGTTTATTTTGGCCCTTCGTGTATATAAAAAGTGTATCATTTTGGTATTCAACCCTAAAAGTTAACAGATTATTAAAAATTCTGTTAAGTTTAACCTTTCAAAAGAAGAAGAAAAAAAAACCAGTCTCATCTTTGTCAGCTACGGCGATAGAGCTCTAAAAAATAAGTGAAGAAAGAGCCATCAACAGATAGACCTTCACTAAGCAACAAAATCAGAAGGAGAAGAAACCTTGTTTCATAGGTTTGGAAGCCTACCGAAGAAGATAATGGCTAAAGCACTGTCTTGATACATATAAAAAGATAACAAAATGATTCATTTGTTTCTTGCTTGTGTAGTCCCTATTTTTTTATTAGCAAATCAATGGAGAATTCCAACATCTTGAAATAAGTGGACACGCCTTATACTTTGTCTGACCTAAATGATATTTCTATAAAGATTCTTAAAAAAATTCGGGAATTAAAAGAATATTTCTGCAGAACAAAAATATTTCTTCTAATTATTGTTTCTCTTTAACAAGGACTCCACAAATTTTTTGAATCTTATCAAAAGACTTTAGTCCTCACGTTCAGCTGTTTGGTTGAAAATTTTCAAAAACAGAGTCTGCAAAAATTTTGCTTTGTTTGAGCAGTTTTTGCAAATGATTAATTTTATTTCAATATTTTGTTTTTCCTGGAAATGTTTGAGTAGGTTATTAAATATTTTTAACCTTTGCTAAACAAATAGGAGTCATTAAATTGAACTTCTTAATACCCAAATCTGCTGCAGTTAAATTTGATCTTAACCAAAAAAATAGCATGTAAATTCCTTCCCCAATCTTTTCTCAAAACTTAAAGGTATGTTCTTTTATGTATGCAAGAAAAAAAAATGGTCGATAGAGACTTGGAGCTTTCCCAAACAGCCTAAAGGGAGGGGTTTGGTTTCATCGAGCTCCTTAGCCGGAGTTGACAGAGATGAGGCTAGCTTTCTATTTTCTTTTGAAGGGTTAAACTTAACAGAACTGTTAACAAATCTGTTAGCTTTTAGGGTTGATGACCAAAATGATACACTTTTTCTATATATTAAGGACCATATCCATTAGGTGTATATCAAGGACCAAAATAAACCAACCCAATACATCAAGGACCATTTTGATCATTTTCTCTAGTGCACTATAATGGTGAGTTATTGTATTAATTAATAAAAGCAAACTCAGAATACGTTGGCATGTCTACGTTCCCCTTGTAAGAATAATAATAGCGGGGCGAGAACAATATTATCGTACCTGTCAACGCAACGGAAGAATTTTTAAACTCACCACCGAAATAATTGCTCCAAACCAAACTTTGAATCACTAGGAAATAAAGTTAATCTTACACCAATTAGATGCCCTTACTTGTGTGTGTTTTTCGTTGGGAGAAGAAAAGAGTCAGAGAAAATTCTTACAGTTCTTAGTTCTATATTTTCTCCTTCACATAAATAGGTAGAGTAATAGCGGTTAAGGAATATAACCCACCACTCACCCCTTTTTGCACGTTCAGTTTAGTGGAATTTGTGGTCTAGTGGTAACTTCCCTTAACCTCTCTCCCTTATCTCTCCTAACCGGGTCGGGTCAGCCCACTTGGAGCGATCCATGACCCATAATTCAACATCTCCCACTTCGCTCATAATGGGCTAGACCGATGTCTTTGACACACTTTTAATACTGGCAAATAGTTGGTGCGACCTGCGAGCACAAAGAGCTGTAAAATTCCAAAACCAATTAAAGGTTGTACCAAAGTTCTATGTAAAAATTCAATCACATATAGAAAGGATTCACTACTAGGATGAAGATATTATTACTCGCAATACCCCAGACATCATTCACTATTGCAGTAGCTACTTATTCGATCCCTCATTCTTGAAAGAGGCAAACTCGAGTTCTCATATAACATTGTATCCACAATGACATCAATACCCTCATGGTAAGTGTAATGGCCGACCTATGAATACAAGTTAAATTACTAAATTTTAGTCGTCTTCCCTTTCTACTCGAATATTTTCATTCCAAATCAACTACTTTCCTAGACACGCACTGCATTGCCGAATCAATCATAGCTGTTAGTGGCATGCTAAAGTAGCAACACTGATTGACACTTCAAGAGATAATAAAAGGTCAACTGGTACTTCAATAAAAGTTATTCTAACTTCTTTGGGATCTCACACAATGAAGAAGCAGGGATTCATTCTTCCATTATCCCATGGTCGATAGCACACATGGTATGAAACACAAGTTACGGTGTTCTCACTTTATATTGGCGCGTTTGCCTAATTCTCTTAATCGTTCAATACCATACAGATCTTGGTCTAGACACCTCCAAATGTCTAACTCGAGTTTCTCACTTCAATAATCCTCAAACCATCTTCTTAGAGAAACATCCATCTGGCTTACAAAACAAGTCATAATCGAATAGTAAAATTCGTAAGTTTGATTAGTTGTCAAGACCGAACTCTACAAGTAAATACAACCTCGCATTATCCAAGGTTCCATAAGGTCTCATCTCTTCACGATTGTTAACGTAAGAGGCGATTGCTCGTGTGAGATAGCCAATCTTGCGACTTGTTCGACACACTTTATCAACAAAACATTCATCACATACATACAAGATATAAGCATAATTTAAGAGTCAAATATTGATGAGCATATTATAATACTAAAGTCATTTTAGAATACATAAATATGTTCATATCCTTCACAAACCTAAAGCCATAACATGTTTCTCAAACAGGTATTTAGATATTGCCTTTGTAAAAGGATCAGCTATCATGCTTCGTGTAGGAATGCACTGTAAATTTATCTCTCCACTTGCTACCATGTCTCTTACAAAGTTATACTTTATGTCAATGTGTTTGGTCTTGCTGTGATGTTATGCCCCAAATTCGTGGGACATGACTGGCGCCCGACCGGGAATCCCCAGTCAAGCGGACCTGGGTGCCTTTCCTAACCCACGTGATACCCCATGTTTTCCTTACTTGATATTCCAAGAACTAGCCATATCATTAATTTAGAACACTTTTTCTTTTCCGCGAAACATACATACATACATACATACATAATAGTTAGTAAAATTACCAATTCGTTGCCCAACGAATAAAACATGGATATACATAAGCTTCTAACCCACACCCACTATCTACGGAGCCTCTAAAAGTACAACAGGATAATACAGTATTTGCCGGTAATAAGGCTCCGGATATACCTTACACCAAAATTAAAATAAAACTCCGGACACAAGCGGCCTGAGCCACGCAGGGCCCCGAGAGGAATAGGGCTCACCAAAAACTGATGGAAGATGAAGGGGAAGCTACGATCGGTGGGCTGGAGTAGGGGTGTCAATGGTTCGATTCGGTTGGTTATTTTATAAAATTTATACCATACCAATTTTTCGGTTATTCTATTATGTATAACCAAAATTAGACTTTTCGAAACCATCCCAATCATGTCGGTTTCACTTCGGTATCGGTACAGTTCGATTAGTTTTCGGTATTTTTTTAAATATAATGTAAAATTCACCAGTAGAAGTAGAATGCAATAACATATGTTCTTTTATAGAACTTAGCAAAACTCTCTAGACATTTTTACTGTTTAAACGGTGATGAATTAAAAAAAATAAAAGATGACTAGAGTATAGTTCCATCAACTATTCGAAAGCAAAGGAAATACAAATCACGCGAGTGAAAAGATATTAACCAAGTCAGGACTCAAGAATAAAGTTTATATTAAATATTCAAAAAGATAAATCTAATTTGTATGAAAGAAAACATATTCAATACATTGTAGTTTGCTACTCATAATCGCTAGAGCACTTTGTGTCTTGGTAATAAAAATACTTGAAATAACTTAGTTTAAGTATAAGTAGCATAATAGATTTTAGGAATTACTATTTTGAGTTTAATTACTTGTTGGCTTGTAACAATTTTCATAATTTCAAGATCCAATGAAAAATCTAATGCTTTATTAGTTTTAAACTTACTATATAATTATATTTTCCACATATAAAATTTATTCGGTATGGTTCGGTATTTTTTTGGTTTATTTTATAAAATGAAAAACCTACCTTAATTATCGGTACGGTTATAGATTTATATAAAAAATTTACGGTTTCTTTAAAAGAAACCTAAAAATCGGTTCGGTGCGGTACGGTTCGGTCGGTTTAATCGGTTTTCAAATATCCATTGACACCCCTAGGCTGGAGTACCTGCTGCGGATCCACCTACAATCATAACACGAATGTAGCGCCCCCGGCAAAAGGGACGTTAGTACATTTGAATTGTACTGGTATGTATAACAAACTTTACCCTAACTAACCTCAAGCCATCTACAAGTAATAAACAATAGAGGAAACAACAATTGGATACACTCAAAGAAACAATCAAGGCAAACAAGTTAACAATCTCTCCTTTTCCTCCATCATCATTTCCACATTTCAATTTTACAATGTCCTCATATTTCATTTTAATAGTGATATCGATCACTTTCCACCCTTATTACCTTGACCACCCTTATTACCTCGGCCACCCTTATCACCACAACCCACACCATATTACTTCGTGTTGCGGCGCGCAACCCGATCCCACCGAGCAATCACAATTCACAAAATAATATCACAACGATAATAATTTACAAGAATAACACCAACAAGTTTCAAGAGCAACAACCACAAATCTCCATAACAACAACAACACATCTCAAGGACCAATAGCACAACTCACAAAGGGTTTTATATGACTATCCGTGCCATTTTCATCTTTTTCAACAGCCCGTTGTACCATTTAGATTACAACAATAGTTTTCCACGACTAACCACAAAGGATGTTATCACAGTTATTTCAATTTCACCAATTTTCAATTCCTTTCTATCACTTATTCCAAAGTTTTTACCACATAACACGTTCACAATCACAACTTGGTTTATTGCCATCTACTTGCACAATCATATCAGGTGTCTTAACCAACAACCCATAAGGCACAATATTTACATGAATTCAAAAATAGTTCACACAAGTAATCACATCCTGCTCACAAGAGTTTAACTTCACAACTAATTCATGGAGATATCACATACCAAGTATTCAGACACTAAACAAGGCGATTTTACAAAGGTTAAAGTTAGCCATACATACCTGGAGCTGGGTTTATTTTTAATTTCTACTTCCAATTCACCAAAAATCTAGCAATGTCAATATAGTGCACAAATTAATACACATAACTTAGAATTCAAGGTCCAAAATCACTACCCGAACATATTTAGGTTATTAACCCCTTTCTTGCACAAGTTTTTACTCCCACATAATTATTCCTACTAGATTTTAGGTTTTAATAGACATGCATGTATGATTTCAACCATTATTTTCAAGGATCAATGCATAAGACTCCCTCCCTTTAGTTTAAACTAGAAATTCAATGAGAAGGGTTAGGGATTTTACCTGTAAGAAAAGGGGTATGAAGATAAGTTTGAAATTTCCTGGTCCGGATGGTTTTGAAGAACCAAATTTTGGAGAAGATGACTTTCTCTCTCAAGACCCTTTCTTCCCTCTCTCTTATTTTGTTCAGAAGGATCGTTAAAATGAGGGGTTGGGGTGCTTTATTAAAAAGGGGTCCGGTTTTAAAATTTAAAAAAATAGAAGCCCGAGCAAGATCTGCGGTCCTATTCTGCGATCGCAGAATTGAAATGCGGTCCGCAAATTGGACCGCAGAAATGCACCCAAAACTCTGAAGGGTCTGCTTAGGTATGCGACAGGAATGCGGTCTGCTTTCCTGTTATGCGGTCGCATTTTGCACCGCATAATTGACCTCCAAAAATCCTTGAGGAATTTATGCGACGATTATGCGGTCCGCATATTGATTATGCGATCGCATATAGGACCGCATTTTCAACATCAATTTTGGCACTCTTCTGCTTCACTCTGCGGCAGAAATGCGGTCCGCATAGCTGATCTGCGACCGCATTCTGGACCGCATAATGAAAATTTTCTGGAAAATTGATTCTTTTGATTTTTAAGTGCAAAATCAATAAAAAGGGTCTGAACCGCGGCACACATTCCTAACACATATTCGGACCTTGGCAGTACGAGCTAATAGGCTTGGAGCACAAGATTTTATGGGGCCTTACATGTGATACTTAGGATCTTTTGTATATGCAACAGCCACTTGACTATCACAATACAGAGTCATGGCACCCTGAGAGTTCTTTGCAATATCCAGATGCTCAAATAATCTCTTCAAACAAACAGCTTCTTGTACTGCAGACGCACAAGCCACGAACTCAGCTTCCATTGTTGAAAGGGCTGTATAGGTTTGTTTCTTACTTTTCCATGATATAGCACCACCATTAAGCAAGAAGGCATAACCGGACATTGATTTTCTATCATTCCGATCACCAGCCCAATCAACATCTGTATATCCTCTCAAGTATATATCATTTCCACTACAACATCATGAATAATCTGCAGTTCCTTTCAGGTATCTGAAAATTCTCTTCACCGCTTTCCAATGATCTCTTTTAGGATTGGATTGATACCTGCTAACCAGACCTACGACACAACAAATGTCTGGGTGAGTACATATCATAGCGTACATCAAGCTCCCGACGACACTTGAATATGGAACTTGAGACATGTTTTTCTTTTCATTTTCAGTCTTGGGAGACATTTCAAGGCTTAAAATTTCACATCTCTATATAGGAGTATCCATGGATTTGCAACTATTTATACGAAAACGCTCCAAAATTTTCTTTATATAAGTTTCTTGGGATAAACTCAATAACTTTTTGGAACGGTCTCTTTGGATATTAACTCCAAGGATATAGTCTGCCTCGTCCATAAGCCACGACTTGATAGTTTTCACATACTCTAAATTATTTTCGGCTAGTAAAATACCGTTCACATAAAGAGAAAGAATTAAAAACATCTTATTGGACTTCTTCACATAAACGCAATGGTCTTTATCGATCATGGTAAAATCATATGAGATCACCTCCTTGTGAAATATCAAATACCATTGCCTTGAAGATTTCTTCAGGCCATAAATATATCTTTTCAATTTACAGACCTTCTTTTCTTGGCCTTTAACGATGAAGCTTACAGGTTGTTCCATGTAGATTTCTTCGTTTAGTTCTCCATTGAGAAAAGTTTTCTTCACGCCCATTTGATGTAATTCCAAATCCAAATGTGCAACAATAGTCAAAAGTAAGCGAATTGAGGTAAACTTCACAACTGGTGAAAATGTTTCCTCATAATCTATTCCAGCTTCTTGAGTAAAGCCTTTTGCCACCAATCGTGCCTTGTATCTTTCTATTGACCCATCCATTTTGCGTTTAACTTTGAGAACCCATTTGTTCCCAATGGCTCTACGCCCAGGCGGAAGATCAACTATATCCCAGACTTTATTGGTTTTCATGGACTCTAATTCTTCTTTCATTACTTTCATCTACTCATCTTTTCCGGGGCTCGATATAGCCTTAGTCACCGACTTTGGTTCATCCATTTCTGTGGGAGATACCAAGAAAATATATCTTCAATTTCATAAGTAAGTTTGGGTATATTTTTCCTGGAACTCTTTCGTAGTTGAAATTCAGGTTCATCAGAAGGATTTGGGATTGAGAGTTCCCACTCCCAGTCGGATTGAGAATGAGATCTTGATCAATTTGATTATCAACTATGTCAGAAGACACTTGCTGACTATCTGATTTCCACATTTCATAAATAGGCTCTCTATTCTTTACCTTACCCTTCTTTTGGAAATATTTTCTAGAAATATGACATCTCGTGATTCAACCTCACAAACACTTCCATCCTCTAATTCACCAATGAACACATACCCTTTGGAGTATTTTGAATATCTTATAAAGATACATTTCTTGCCTTTTGGACCTAATTTACCAAACTTACTAAAATAATCTTTTACATATGCAGCACAACCCCAACGTCATAAATCCTTTAAGTTTGGTTTATTACCAGTCCATAGCTCATAAGGAGCGAAAGAAACTGATTTACAAGGCACTTTGCTTAATATGTAAGTTGCAGTCAATAACGCATCTCCCCAATAAGAGATAGGTAAATTTTCCTGCGCCATCATGGACCTTATCATGTCCAGTAGTATTCTATTCCTCCTTTCTGCTACACCATTTAGTGAGCTGTGTATGAAATAGTTAACTGTCTGGTGATTCCCTTTTCATTGCACAATTCTTCAAATTCTTTTGAAAGATATTCACGCCCTCTATCAATTCTTAGGGTCTTAATCCTTTTGTATAATTGATTCTCAACTTTATTCAAATATTTCTTAAAGCATTCAAGTTCTTCAGAAGAAATCAAATAGACATAGCAAAAGCATGCGAAATCATCAATGAACGTAATGAAATATAAAACACCAGACCTAGACCTCACATTAATTGGACCACAGATATCAGAATGAATTAATTGCAATGGAAAATTGTCTCCCTTAGCCTTTCCAAATAGTTTACGTGTAATCTTTCCGGCAAGACAATTTTCACAAGTTGGCATTTCAATTTTAGAAAAAGAACCTAGATATCCTTCCTTATCCAATTTATTCATTCGATCCATCCTTATGTGACCTAATCTTGCATGCCATGTAATAACATCAATATCATTGTTACTAGAATAACATGTCATAACACAACGATCAACATATATCTATACGTAGAAGAATTACAATCTAACACAATAAAACATTCATAACGATGTCCAAAATCATAAAAATATTGTCTTGAGTAATTCTAAGACCATTGCGACTAAAGTTCAAATTGAAATATAAATCTAGAAGAACATACACAGAAACTAAATTTCGTCAAATCTCTGGAACATACGGGATGTCATGCAAAATCAAATATCGGCCACCACACATGTCCATTCTGCAAGTGCCTATCCCTTTGAATTCAAGCTTTGCATTATTTTCCACTAATACATGCTTTGATCCAGGTGAAACTCGACGAAACTCTATGAATGCTTCTTTATCACGACTCACATAGTCGGTGACCCCTGAGTCTACAATCTACATAGGATAAGATTCAGTTAGTAAAATAGTGCTAGAAACATATATAGCACTAAGAGATGCATTTTTAAATGCTACCTTTTTTGGCTCAATGCACTCACAAGCAAAATGCCCTGGGACTTGGAAATTGTAGCACTTCATCTTGCTCTTGTCTTTCTTCTTATAGAACCTTTTTCCTTTCTTGGAATTTGGCCTGTTTCTTTTCTTGGAGGATCCTTCTCCGGTCTCCTTACCCTTTTCGTTATTTTTTTAATTTTTCTTGCGCTTGAAGCTTGATCTCTTTGTACCACTTGATTCTTCCACAAAAGCATTAGGTACAGCTTTAGCAGCACCAAGGCGCTCGCCTTCAAGCTCCACATAATGAGCAACATTAACAAAAGTTTTGATGCTATCATTGTGGGTCAAGTAAACCTTAAGATGTTCCCAACTATTGGGAAAAGATCGAATCACTGCCTGAACCTGCTGCTCATCAGAGAGAACACGGCCAACATTTTTGAGTTGAGCAATCATATTTGATATCACCCTTAGATGTTGCTTGACACTATGATCATGACGCTTTTTGTGCGTGCCAAACTTGATTGTTAGTTATCAAAGGTGAGTCACAGTCGTATCCCCATATGCCTCTCTGAAATGTGCCCACATGGCTTGAGCAGTAGGATATTGCTCACATTCGTGGATGAGATCATCAGCAACTGAACTTACAATAATTCCACGTGCAGTGGAATCTTTCTTTTTTCAAATATTGTAAGTTTTCAAATCCCTCATGTGTTGGGCAGTGTTACCCTCCTCTGGGTGACTCATTACATGGTTAATACTTTCAAGAGCATCTTGTTCTTCGAGTACATACCACATCTTATTACGACTCCAGATATTATAATTTTCACCATTCAGTTTGTCACCCTTTTCTCAAGTCTGCAATGATATTTTTTGATGCCATGTATGTTATTAGAGATAATATTACAAGTTTAACTCATCAATATAAACTTCGGTTAATTTGTGCATGTGATTACACACTCAAGTAAAGTAATTATAATATTAATTCAACATTTAGTATAGAATCGAACGGTCACTACGTTTTCATTGATCATCTATATCTAAATATTTTTAATTAATATTAAAATCACTTCTTAGCGTGTACATAATTCAAGTATCAATCCATTACAAAAAGATATAATAAATAATGTATGTAACTAGTGAGATAAATAATATAATATAATTTTTATTAAAATAAAATACATAATAACAATTTACATGTTTGCTAGGGCATCCATATACCAATCGAACACTAACTCTGGTTCATATACGTAAAAAAGGTGCACTAGGCCAAACATCATAATCTCAGTTAAAATTTTACCCCAAGGCTCTCGAAGAGAGTCCGCTAAAATAGCTAATGCTTTCCAATTAGTAATTTCTACGTAATTAGCCAATTCAGCTCTTTTATCTTAAAAAGGTATACATATTCAGGAACGGAAACATCTAGGCCCATTTTAAATTCCTTAAACCCCCTAAATTTCTTTTCTCTTTCTCTTCGTTCAGCCTTTCGATCCCTTAACTCATTTTGCCTCGCCCTTGAGACATTCCTGATGACTTCAGGCTCAGAGTCTGAATCATTAAAAAAAATAAGTCCTGTGACGACGTATCTTTCTATGTTGTTCCCTCCATTGTCTTCAAGAACTCCCACTTGGAGTAATTCGAACTTGTCCATGTTAAGCCATATCTGAAATAGGACCAAGGAAATAATAAGAATGGCTACAACTACTCAATGTGACAACATATATCACAACTACTTGTAGAAGGATATCAATTGAGGGATTATGATTAAATTAATTTTAATTCACTGAAATAAACAATGATAAACATTAAGATTACCAAACGTTCATTTCTTGTACTTTGTTTAACCTATTTCATGTAATTTTCCTTCACCCCTTTTTGATATAACAAAAAGTATTTTAAGACTATGAAGCAATTTACTTGTTGGAGAAATTCCTCAAGAAATCAGTAGACCTTTTTGCCTGACTTCCATAGAATTGCAAGATAATAAGCCTATTATTTCTATTCCGCCAATTATATTTAACCAACCATCACTTAAACAAATTGGTCTAACAAATAACAATCTATTTGGAAAACTTACTGGAAATATATGTGATAATTTTCCAAATTTAATTATTTCTTTTTAGCAACAAAAGAATTCATCACTACATTATGTGAATATCAAGAAAAAATTCACAAAAAAATTAACTTATGCTTTCTATGATATAACATGGTGTTAAGCCACTTCTGTTAACAATTAAAATTGTTTTAAAGTACCATAATAGGCAAAAAAGGTTAAAACAAATATAAGTACTAAAAGACAAAAAATATATATGAAGAAAACTTCTGGTATGAATAATAGATTGGACATTATCCAGAAACAAATTGCTTGACGTTAACAAACTAATTGGTAATTGTTTATACTACAAAACAAACTTTGTTCCCTTTCCCGTAACGATTCACAGTTCTAGAATTGTTATCAAACATGACGTTATCTATCTTTTACTGCGATAGTGCCAAAGAAAATTGCAGTAGCAGTCATAAAAAAATATAGCATCGATTGAGAAGATGTAAACCAGAAAACAATATCACTGGCTCTGATGCCATTGTAAGAATAATAATAATAGCGGGGCGAGAACAACATTAGCATACCTGTCAACGCAACGGAAGAATTGTTGAACTCACCACCGAAACAATTGTCCCAAACCGAACTTTGAATCACTAGGAAACAGAGTTAATCTTCCACAATTAGATACCCTTACTTGTGTGTGTTTTTTGTTGGGAGAAGAAGAGAGTCAGAGAAAATTTTTACAGTTCTTAGTTTTATATTTTCTCATTCACATAAATAAGTAGAGTAATAGCGGTTAGGAAGATAATACACCACTCACCCTTTTTTGCACGTTCAATTTTGTGGAGTTTGTGGTCTAGTGGTAACTTTCCTTAACCTCTCTCCCTTTTCTCTCCTCATCGGGTCGGGTCAGCTCATATGGAGCTACCCATGACCCATAATCCAACACCCCTAATATACTCTTGGTTGAATTTAGACTACAAGTTATGATCTTTTAGCATTGTGATTAAGTCGACTGACAAGAAAAAACCACTAGATCTTATATATGTTTACCATGAATTTTAACAATATCTAATTTAATAAATTTGATAGGGCTTGCCATATATCCTTTTCCAGCAAAAAGGATATAATAATAATGATTTAGAATACCAAAACAATTATCAAAAGTCAAAAAGACAGGAAATTAGAAATACACGGTATTTCAGCAACAATATAAATCAATATTTATATCTATTGGAATACGTGGGTATCTCAAAAGGAAGTGTCCCTTATTTTTATCCATTTTCTCTCATCTCGAAATAGTAAAACTAGCCATGACAAACTAGCCGTTAGAAATTAGCCGTTAACTAGCCGTTGGAGCAATACCTGTATAAACATGGTCTTTGGAGAGCTAAAGACACGTCTAACACAACTTTATGAATCTTCTTTTTCCTCCTATATGCTGTGTTTCTTTATTGAATTTTCTACTATTTTTGTTCCTAATTTAATAACAGGAAGAACTTGTTGAACTCTGGGGGATATGCCTAATTTATTCTTTATTGTGTAGGAAAAATATCCGTAAGGATAATGTTCTTGACACGTCTCAAGCTTTAATAAATCATATTCTCCATAACCAATTTTTCCAACAATATCCATATTATATTTTTCGAAATATACAACCTACCGCCCTATCTTATAACTAATAAGGTTTTAAAAAAATTGAATCGAATATATAAATTATATTCATATATATGAAAAGAATAAAGTTGCATTATGGTTAATTAAGTTGAATGGCAAGCTATTAAAAAATCACTTCACTCTTAGGAGATTTTTACTATGAACTGTAATAATATCAAGTTTAGTAAATTTGGTGGGGCTTGCCATATATTCGTTTCCAGTAAAAGGGATATAGTAATCACAATTTACCAAGATAATAATATAAAGTCATAAAGACCCAAAAAAAAAAAAAAAAAAATTAGAAACACGTAGTATTTCAGCAAAAGTATAAATTTATGTTTATATCTATATTATATTCTTGGAAAGATATAACATAATGTCCTATCCTAATCAATAAGACTTTAAAAAAATTGAATCGAAAAACGAAAATAATATTCCTATCTTAACTAATTATAAAAATAAAGATGGAGGTATTACCAGCATATACTACTGTCTACTACTACTATAATTGATAATAATAATAATGTGACGATCCAAAGGGTCATCACTGTATTTCTCCCTTTTCCGTGCTTCCGAGGCCTTGAAAACCTCGATTTTGGTTACTTCGATTTGCGTGCGCAGTCCTGGCGCGAAGCCGAAAAGTTTTTATGTTAAAATATGTGAATTATGTGAAAAATTTGAAGAATTTTGATATTTATATTGATATAGTTGACTTTGGTCAACATTTTGAGTAAAGGGACCCCGGATCCGTGATTTGACGGTCCCGGAGGTCCGTAGAAAAATATGGGACTCGGGCATGTGCCCGGAGTCGAAATCCGAGGTCCAAAACCCGAGTAAAAGAATTTTTCTGTTAAAGTATTTTCTGAAATTATTAAGGAAAAATGAAAATGAAAATGAGTTAGAAAATATAGGTATCGGGCTCGTATTTTGGTTCCGACAAAAGGTACAGGTCTTAAATATGCGTTAAGCGCTTTCTGTGAAATTTGGTCGAAATCGGACGTCGTTTGACGTGTTTCGGACCTAAATATCTAAAGTTGGAAGTTATGAACTTTGAAATGAAAATTTTGAGTTTTGGGGTTTGATTCTTTGATAATGATGTTATTTTGGCGATTTGATCGAACGAGTAAGTCCGTAGGATGTTTTTGAGGTTGTGTGCA
>MU759105.1:36518-86357 GCA_026770625.1 Nicotiana glauca | reverse complement strand
CTAGACCTGGCTTACCCGAGCGGACAACTCGGGCCGAGGGGGAGGCAGCATACTGGGGATACAGAAGCTCGCCCGACTTTGCAACTTATCCAAACCTCATTCTAAATTTGGGAAAAAGACTTTAACAGAAGAGAAGTTACACGAAGTGCACCCTTCTCCATGATGTAGAAGACTCAGAAAGAGGGAGGGATTCGCGACAATTTATATACAGTTCAACAAATATTAAAGCGGTAAACATTTAGCATGTAAGGCATGGAACATGTATCAAAACCAAATAAAGCCAAATACAACAATTTAACTGAGCTCGAATTCTTGAACCCTGAACCAGAGATTCTGGATTCGTTCCCCAACAGAGTCGCCAGAGCTGTCACACCTCCTTTTTCCGAATAAAGAAGCTTATCTCCGGCTTTTACTACATCCGGGAAGAGATATAGTAATAAAGGAGTTTTTTTCCAATTTAAGGACAATCGAGACTGGATTCGTTTTTATTGAAGAAATCAGAGTCGCCACTTGGGAGATTTATGGTGTCCCAAGTCACCGTTTTGAATCTCGAATCGAGGAAGGGTTTGACTCTGTTTAGCAGTCGCGAACCAGAAATCCGAGTAAGGAATTCTGTTAACCCGGGAGAAGGTGTTAGGCATTCCCGAGTTCCGTGGTTCTAGCACGGTCACTCAACTGTAATATTTGGCTAAAATTAATTTTTATACATGTTATCCTATTTGTGCGCTTTAGAATTAAATACCGCTTTTTGTCAAATTTTTATTTTTAAGAAAGTGAACGTCGTTTAGGAACATGTTTTCGGATCACGTTACATGAAATGCACCCGGATCCTCGACACATTCTTATTCAACGTTTTAGGATTTGGATTTAGGTCGCATGAAATGCACACCCGAGTTTAGGAATGTAATTTTATTAAAATCGTGTCTAAAGAGACTAACGTGTTGTTATCTTTTGGGAAGGCCGTGAAATTTGCTAAACGGCCCATCCCGAATCTCTAAGTATTTTTGATTAAGTATATAATGAGGGCCCCGCAATTGTATATTTGATTTGGCGAGGCTCGTCCCATTTTTATTATTAAAGGTCAATCCTAAAATAAGCTATATTTTCCTATTCACATTTGTCTCTACTAGAAAAAGAAATCCTAATTAATCAGATTGTTATAGAGCTATTTATATCCGGGGTCCATGAACACTTGAATTCAAATCCTTAATTAATTGTGGGCCTTGAACACAAGCCATACGAAGAAGTCAATGCCCAGTACGTTAAGGGCAGGCCACGTGAAACTGGGCCCAGGTCCAGACGAATATGGTGTTAAAAATGAGCCTGGGCCGATTTATTCAATCAACAGGGCCCAAAGCTGCCTATGGCAAGCTGCCAACCTTGATCTCCAATCAAACCCAATTGTCCTTCAATTACTCGACCTAATGTATATACTGGAGCTTAAGTTATTCTAATTGTTTTCAACAATTGTGAACAAGAAGAAGCAATGTTTACTTACTTGAATTAATGAAACAGTGATTAAACCATTTTGTGAGATTGTTCTGTTTACCTAGCATGAATTTAACTATCAAATAAACTGGATATAATGCCTTATACACACAAGCAGTCTGATCATTTTGTATTAATCCTAGCTAACAGTTTATGAACTAAACACTTAAGCAATTTGAAACTCTAGAGCTGAAATACTGTAGTCCTTATTGAACAAATGTCATTTCGTATTAAGACAAAGCCCATTTCTATTTACTTCATCTATGTGTTGATACACAGAACTGTACCTCAGCGTTCAAATTTCAACATTTGAACTATACATTAACGAAATGCACTATATTACAGCAAATGAATGTTCATCAGTTCATTAGTCCAAATCTACCAACAATTTCCTCTATCAAAACAGAATTTAATATGAACTAAGCTATAATTACACCAGAAGTTTAAACAGGATCATCAGGAGGACGATTTTATTTCATGTATCGAACTTGAAATTACAGCAGAGGTTCAAATGTGTACCTGGAGTTGGAAATATAAAAAGAAGAAGGAGAAATGGGTCAGCAGCTGGTAATAAACTCCAGCAATCAGCAATCAACAGCAACAAGGAACGATTTGGAACCAAAAAGCAAACCAAAAACCAAGAACACCATAGCAATCAAAAAATAGAAAAACCCATTCGACAAGGCCCCAATCCGACTCGAAGCACACCCAATCAAAGCAGTTTCAGAAACTCAGCTACCAAATGCTGAATTCAGAGAAACTAACTAGCAAATACTCTTGAAATTGGACTACCAAGGCCAATGGAACAGTTTTCCCTTAAGGTTTTCTATTGTTTTTTTTTTTTTTAAATTTTGAGCTTTCAGATAAAATAGGCAGTATTTCAATGAACTTTTTTATGGCTGAAAACCCAGGACCCCTTACACAAGGCAAATGCATGCCTATTTATAGGAAGAAAATCAGGCAGCCCCTTCAAAATCTGTTTTTTACTATAAGTCCCTTTTTAATATCATTTCAATCCCTCAATTTCTGACTTATTGTCCAAGTAACTAACCCCAAAAGTTATGACTTACACTAAAACCCCATTTAAGAAGGTCTTGGAAGGTTCCTTTTGATATACAAAGCCTATACTACCCTTATCCTTGTTTTAGATTTACTATCCTAAAAGATTCTACCCTTTTCTCATGCCCATAATACCCTTAGAACCCCCTAAAATTACTGCAGCCCTTTAATTAACTGAACCAAAACCTTTTTACCCCTGCTATTTTACTAAAGTTATCCTAATGCTTCTTGAATCAGCTATAACCAATCATACAGACTAAAAACAAACAGACTTCCAACCAAAACTTAGATCAAATTTCAAACCAACTAATTAACTTAATGAGTCCAGCCTAATTAAAACAAAAAAAATAACTAGAAGGATCAACAGATAACCAGAGAAGTCAAGATATAAACACTCGAACAATTATTTGGCATACTATTATCAATACTACTTATGCGACTTATTATCTACGAACGATATTAAAACGAAGTTGATAACAAATAATCATACTGACAATAAATTCAAACTTATTGCTAACAGTGGGCTTAACTAATTAGCAAGGCTTATACTAAATAAAAAAGAAAAAATCAGAATAACCAACAAAATCCAAGAATTACTAATTCAGAAGAGAAGAAGAAAGAGAAATTAAACTAAACTAAACTAAAAAACTTACTGCTATAATGGAGAAAACTCCAGCCGACGGATTTGAGAGAATCTTTCGAGATTCTTGACACGTAACATCCCGAACCATGTGTTTTCCTAAGAAAACACGTGGTTCAGGATGCTACGGTCAAGAAATCATAAAGATTAGAGTAGACTCATGGCCGGAAAAATCTTAAAATTAAAATTCGAGTAGTTCCAGCCACATTCGAACCAAGGGACTATGAGATTGGTGTAGAGGGGGCCAAGACGGTTCTATGGTGTAAAACTGGGTTCATTTGGCATAAACTGTATTCGCTGGAATAGGGTTCCGGCGACACAAAAATTGATATTCGAAGGATTTAAGCCTGATTCGAGGGAAATTATTTATGGGAGTGAGAAGAAGAGGTTCAAAGCTTTCTAGGGTGTAATTTTGGGAGGCAACGGAGGTAGCGGTGTTTACCGGCGTCGACTTCGCTGGTGAGCTTATAGAAATACGATGAAGGAGATGAATTGTCTCTAACGTTTGGCTTGCCTTCAGACAGATATATGTCCATTAATGAGAGCTTACGGACCGTTGGATTGATGTATATGAACGGTTGAAATTGGAAACATATACCCTTACACGACGTCGTTTTAATATTTTAATTGGTCTGAGATTATAACTAATGGGACGACGTCGTTTTGATTTAATGACGGTCCAATCCTGCCCGTTAGATCAAACAAATGAATGGTCAAGATCTAATGGCTCAAACGTCGTCGTTTAAAGAGTGAGCTGACTTGTATAATCTGACCGTCAGATCAAGCATTCAATGGTCCAGATCTTCTATAACTGAACGACGTCGTTTGGTCTTTAAGAACATACAGACCGGGTATTGGGGTGGGTTGAGCTGGATCGTGGGCTTGGGGCTGTTGGGTTTTATATTGTTGGGGTATTTTGATTTGTTTTTGGGCTTGGGTGTTTTTTGGTCCAAGATTATTGTATATACATGTATATATATATGTTTTGTATTTTCTTGATTTTATAAAATTGAGATTAAACTAAAAATCATACTAATTAAAGTCTGAAAATTATTTAACAACTATTTTGTAGTAATTTTCAATTAAACCCATAAGATCCTATTTTTGATTTTTCTTCCATTTGTTTTTTCCAAAATGCATTAATACTAAAAATGTAAAAATTAAAAATCCTAATGTATATGCATATTTTTGTATTTTTAATATGAGTTATTATGTGACCAATTAACACAAAAAATGCAACAAAATTCTTAAAATTATCAAAATCATTTTATTTGACATTTTTGAAATAATTTGCTTAGGATAAAAATCACGTGCTCACAGTCTTCTCTAAGTAACCTTGATAACTGGAACACATGCTTCTTTAGGTGTTACAGATCAAATCTGCCTCTACTATGTTTTATATAATTGTCAAAACTGGAAACATGCTTCTTTATATATGCTGCTTAATTATCAACTGGGTTAAAGTCAGTAGGCAAAACTTATTAGGACCCCTTTTCTGAATTACAGATCAAATCTGCCTCTACTATGTTTTAAAATCACTTAGATACCATGCTTTAGAATTCTGAGTTCAAATGTGGACCTTATCTGTGTATGAGTCGTGCTGTCTATGTGCATTGCTTGTGGAGGTATACCTGAGCCTTCTATCTGGTTTCTGTGTGTTCCCCCCCTAAATGTAGACCTATGTGTTTTTATTTGTACCGTAGTATTTTGCCTTTAAACCTGAGGGTCTGCCTAGAACCTCCCTCATAGGATAGAAATCCTAAACTCCTCCAGGATTATAGGAAAGGACGGGTAACAACATGCAATAGGGGTCGAGACCAACCCTCACTTTAATTACCTTCACGAGGCAGGAAATGGTAGATATAGATATGATGACTAGTGTGTTAATACCACGTGTAGCCCCTTTTTGATGAGTGTCATACCGGGTAGCATTGATATGATCCATATTATGAACAAACTTAGGACACCCCCTTTACATTCCCAAATATGCTTAGATTGTAATTCTTTTCAAAATCTTGCCTTTTCATTAATTGCTTCTCAAACACCCGTGTATTTAAACTTAAACCCCCTACTATTTGAGCCATAATTGTTTATTTGGTAATTGTACAAATTTACACAAAACTCTTTGGCTGGGAACCATGCTAGTAGATCCTGAAGGGTTCCTAACACCTTCCCCTTAGGATAATTTCAATCCCTTACCCTGTATCTGGTTACCAAAAGTAGTTATAAATGAACCCTATAGGTTCCTTAATGCACCTTAAATCGTTAGGTGGCGACTCTTCAAAAATGCAAACCCCCTTTTCCAAAAGAAAAAAGTTGTCCCAACCAAAATGTCATAAACGCGATTTCTCGAGAAAAAGGGGGCGCGACAAATGCCATGCGTACACTGTTGGAACAACAGTGATTCTTCACTAGGGATCTGAGTAAAAATGCATACAAGCACTTGAAAGGGTTTGTTGATACTTGCTGGGGGAGCAAACAAACCAACGTCTCTGAGGATGCTTTGCGGTTGAGGCTATTCCCTTTCTCTCTTCGGGGGAAGGCCTTGGATTGGTTGGAGAGGTTGACAAATTATTCTATCTATACATGAGATGAATTTCCCAAGAAATACATTTCCAAGTTCTTTTCTCCCAGGAATATGGCAACTCTTAGGGATGAATTCTAGTTTTCAAACAAGAACCCAATGAGCCTTTGCATGAGATATGGGAAAGTTATCGTACTATGGTTAAAGAGTGTTCGAACAATGACGTGACGGAGGCTATGATTCAACAAACTTTTTATAGGGGGATCAATACTACCAATCAATTCATGGTCAACCAACTTGTCGGTGGAAATTTCATGACAACACCGTAAGAGGAAGCTTGTGAGATTCTTGATGAGATGGCAGATACTTCATAGGCATGGATGGCAAAGCAGAGCAAACGTTCCAAATTTTATTCACTTGCATAAGGAACTACATGATCATGGGAAAGTAATTGTTGAGTTGACCACCACAATAGCCAAAGCCCAACTTCAACAAACGCAAGGTCCTAAGCAAGTAAATGCAATGGAAGGAGTTAGTATGATGGTAAACAAGAGAAGGCAAAAAGGTCCTCAAGTGCAAAATCGGGTTGAAAGTTATGAGCAAAATTATAGTAAATGTCATACCTCCTTTTTTTAACACCTACCCCGGAAGGATAAAATGTATAAGGGAGTTTTTTCACTTAAAGTGATATTATTCGATATGGGATTATTTATTTGTTTTTAGAGTCGCCACTTGGGAAAGGATTGGTTTTTGGTGTCCCAAGTCACCGGTTTAACTTAAATCCCAAATCGAGGAAAATTTCGACTTCCCAGTTGGAGTCTGCGAACCAGAAATTCTGTTGACCCGAGGGAAGGCGTTAGTCACCCTAGGATCCCGTGGTTCTAGCACGGTTGCTTAAATTATTATAAATGGCTAAAATCTGATTTTTTTCACATGCTCCAACCTATAGTGCAATTTTACAATTATTTATCGCTTTTAACTGTTTTTTACGAAAGTGAACGTTGTTTAAAAATGTGTTTTCGGATCACGTCACATGAAATGCACCCGGATCCTCGACACATTCTTATTCAATATTTTCGGATTTGGATTGCATGAAATGCACACCCGTATTTAGGAAGGTAAAATTATTAAAAAAGCACGCGTAAAGTGACTAACATATTATTTACTTTTGGAAAGGCCATAAAATTTGCTAAACGGCTCGTTCCGAATTTCTAAGTATTTTTATTAAGTCGTTAATGAGGGCCCCGCAATTTGTATTTTTATTTGGCGAGGCTCGTCTCATTTTATTATTAAAAGGTCAACTTAAAGCAAACTAAAATTTTCTATTTATTATTTGTCTCTAAAAGGCCAATTAATTCACATTTATAAATTCGAGCCTCGAATTCAAACAAAAGGGAAGACCCTTCTAGCTTGAACCCGCTACCTAATTCGAAACCCAAATTTATATGTGTAAATTAATCCCCTATTCCTAATAATCTTGTTAAAAGAGTTTTTACTCAGAACAACTTTTATTTATTGGGCCTTAAGGATGTGGCCCAGTGCAGTTCAAGGGCTAAACGCAGGCTCGCGTAGGCCCAAAGAAGATTCCCTTTGCATGTTCAACTTTGTCCATTACATAATGGTATTATAAATTAATTATCACTACTTGCTGAAGGAGGAATGAATATTTGCAATTAACTTGTATCAATCATGGACAGTCCCTGATTTTAACCAACGAATCCATGTTTAAATTCCAGCCTAATTGCGATTCACACAGGCACACACGTTCAATTACCAAACTCATTATAATTGTAAGAATGACTAAATCAATTTTATGTCCATGATCATAGCCATTCTAATCATCTAAACGAATTCAAATTACAATATACTAATAGCACAAAGTTAAAACTCAACTCAAACTGCCCTAATTCGAACTAAGACACTGATATTAGCACGTTGCAATATTAAAACCATTAAACCCAATTTTAAAACTGCTGGAAGTAAGAGGTCCTAGATCACCTCATATTACACAAGTAAGATCCAAACTAAACTACTGATTACAGATTCAGATATTCACAAGAACTAATCCAACAGTTGATATATCTAAAACAGTCCAGGATTATTATAAAGTTTTAGTGATAACAAACAAACATTTAAATCACGAGACATTATCTAAATGTGCTAGATCTAGTAGGATTTCAAATACACAGCAAGAGGATCATCTTCAATCCATTTCATGACCAAAATGTGAAGCTACATCAAAGAATCAAGGTGTGTACCTGAGTGATGGAAAATATGAAAAGAAAAGAAGTCAGCTACTTTGAATAGAAATAGAAACCAAACTCAGCAGTATAGCATCACAGAACAGGCCAGGAAATAATTTTGAAAACCAGAAATACATGCAGACTCAACAGATCAATTTAACACGCTTGAAATGCACTCATAGCCCTCAAAGATGAACCCAGATACCTCCGGAATCCTACTGGACCCAAAACCAACTGAAATTCAAACTAATTAGGCCCCAAATTCAACTGAATCAGTCATTAACCACTTCTGAACACCTTTAGAACAAAAGCCTCGAGCCGGAATGAAAATACCAAAGGAAAAAACTGAGAATCACTCACTAATTAATGAAACAGTAGAAATATTTTTTTTTTGGTTTTGCTATTTTTGAATGTTTTTGTATTTTTTAATCTTTGAATTCAAATGCTAACTTGAAATTAGAAAGAAAGAAGAGAGTTTTTGGTGGGAACTTTTGGGGGCTGAAGATCATGGAATTTTCAGGGGGTTTCTAAAAACTTTGGGAAATTTTCAGAGGTCCAAGACTTTTGGGGGATTTTCAGAGATCAAAAAACTTGAATTTTCAAGAGGTCCCAAAAACTTGTTAAACAAGGCATGTTGATGCCTTTTTATAGGCCAAATTAGGGTGCAACTTCAGATTTTTATTTTTCTCTTTTAGTCCTTCATTAATTTCAGTTTAGTCCCTTTATTTTTAACTTGTTATCCAAGTATTGTTTTAAACTTCCTGAAATGCACACTTAAATCCTATTTTGGAATGTCCTAGAAGGTTCTATCATATTCCTATTCCCTTTAAATTCCTAAACTACCCTTACCTTATTTCTAAAATTACCAATTCTAATAAAACTACCCTTTTCCCATGCCTAAACTAGCCTTAAAACCCCCTGAAATTACTACCTTTAATAGACCTACCAGCTATAACCAAACAACATAATCTAAATTAAACTAGCTAAGACTAATTAGCAGAACTTGAAACTCAAAAGACAATTAAACTAACGAACATATTTATTCAGTCAAACAAACCCAAACAAAACTCAAAACTGATTCGAAATCAGAATTTTAACAGGAAACACAAAAATCAAATTTCATAACTAATACTTATGTGTTTAAACTATTTATCAGAATCAATGAGACAGCTGGATCGAAGTAAAACCAAAAGAAAATTCAACTAACCAATAATTGGAACTAACTAACACTAACAATTGAACATTAAACTAAATAAAATGAAGATCAACTCAGGGAATTTAACCTAGGAGTTAAACCAAATATTTAGCTAACAATTACTGATTAAAACTACACTTAATCAATCAGACAAAACCTGAATCAAATTAACACCAAAATAACTAAAAAAAATAAACAAAAAACTCACTGATTTTATCATTCAAACCAAACTAGAAAAAAAAATCTTAAAAACCACTAATTGTAACAGCATGCAGATAAAAAAATAAGGAAAATAAAAATGAAATAAAAATAACAATCAGGAAACTTACTGATGAAAAGAAAACTCCGGCCAGCCATTAATGTCAAAATCTTCCAAAAATCCTGACACGTAACATCCCTAATCATGTGTTTTCATAAGAAAACACATGGTTAGGGATATTACGGTCCGAAATCATAAAAATTTTGAATTAGGGTTTTTGGCCGGAAAAATTTAAATGAAGATTTGAGCAAACCCAGGCTGATTCGAGACAAACAGGTATGGGGATAAGGTAGAGGAGGCCCAGGCGGTCACAGAGTGTTAATTTGGGACTATTTGGTATACTTTGTGTTTTGGCCGGAATTATTCAATCGATTATTCGACGAGATGGGGGAAGATTCGAGGGAAATGACCATGGGGGTTGGAAAGAGGAGAAGAAGCAGCATCTATGGTATTTTTCGGCGTAACCGGCGTCGTGGCCGAAATAATTTTAAACCTATATTCGACGAGTTCTAGTAGGATTAGAAGGAAACCATTGACGGATTTGAGACGAGGATGAAAAGGGGAACAAAGAGTGTTAATTTGGTTGCCATTGGAATGACCGGCGTTCGCCGGCGGCGGCTATGGTCTTGCAGATTTGGGGCGTTTGGTTGGGATTTGGAAGAAAACAATAGTGGATTCGGAGTGGGGAGACGGAGACGGAGATGGAGACGAGGCTATGGTGAAAATTTGGGGGTGATTGGAAGTTGGCCGTCGTCGGTGGCGATTTCAGGCCGGCGGCGATGGGGCGGAGGGCGGTGGTTGCCGGCGTTATAGGGGAAAAGGGTGGGAGTACGAGGATGACCATTTTTGTCTCTAGGGTTATACAAATATTCAGACAATTATATCAAAATACCAAAAGCCATTTGTGGCCGTTGGATCCGAAAAATCAATGGCTACAATTAATCCTGGCCAAAATGACATCGTTTTATCAAAAGGGGGATCAGCAGGGGCCGTTGGATGCTCATGGATGAATGGTTGAGATCAAACTGGCGTCGTTTCAATATAAAGGAAGGCAGGCCGGGCAGGGGTTGGGTTGGACTGGGCAATGGGTAATTTTTTAGTTTGGGCCATACAAAAAAAAATTGAAATTAGCCCAGTTCGAGCAGCCCTCTTTTCCCTTAATTTCTTTTATTTAAATTATTTTTATTTCTTTTGTTTATTTATTTTGTATTTTTTGTATTTTTATTTTTCTGATTTTATTAAAATGCTAAAATAGACTCACAATCAACTTAATACTAAAAATTAGATTTTCTAGTTAATTCCTAAAAAGAAAAATGCAAACTAATACCAATTAAAAATACAAAATGAACCCCTTTTTATTATTTTCTTTAAATTTTATTCTAAAACAAATTAACACCTAATTAAAATGTGAAATTAAATTCCTAAATGAAAATGCATATTTTTTGTATTTTCATATGAATAAAAATGTAACCAGTTAACACAAAATTCAACAAAAAATTATAAAATAATAAAGAAATCATTTTATTTGAAATTTTGGGAATAATTTGCTTAGGGCAAAAATCACGTGCTCACAGTGGATATGATAAAAATGGACAATACAATGAGCAAGAGGAGGAAGTACAATATGTGAACAACTTCCAAGGGAAAAGCAACAACAATCAAGGCCCAAATAAACAACAATGGCGACCACAAGAAAATCAAGGAAATTGGAATTCAAGCAATCAAGGCGGTTGGAACAATCAAAACAACCAAGAGAATTGAAATAATAAAGGCAATTAAGGAAATTGGAATAGTCCAAATAACCAAGGCAATTGGAGTGGTAACATTCACGGATATTGGGGAGTTAATAACCAAGGAGGGTGGAACAACAACAACAACCAGGGGTCGGGTTTTCAAAGGCCCCATGAGAAACCCACAACCTTATCCTTCTCAAGGACTGAGATTTTCCAACAATCAGATGGGGCGAATCGAGAACATGTTTAAACAAATAATGGAGAAGAATGCCAACTCCGATGCTTAACTATCCTCTCACAACACTTCTATTCGCAATTTGGAAGTTCAATTGGGCCAAATATCACAAGCATTGAAAAGTCGTCCTAAGGGGGCACTACCAAGTGATACAGTGGTGAAACCCGAAGGATGGGACCAACATGGGATATGCCATTTGGCATGACTACAAAGAGTGGAAAAGGTGGGGTTTCAACCACCTCAAGCCAAAAGAAAATTGTGTATGAGGAACAATTGGTACCAAAACATGAGATGCCAAGCAATGAAGTGCAAGCAAATGATGAGGTGAGAATTGATATTGAAGACAACGTGGAGGAGACTCAAGAATAAGTGAACCCGTCTAGGGAGCACATTGTTGACATACCGGAACCGGTAATTCCAAAGGCTAAGGCACCAATGGCAAGGCCTCCTCCTCCATATCCTCAAAGGCTTGACAAGCAAAATGGTGAGAACAAATTCAAAAATTTTATTGACATGATAAAGAGGTTGTCTATTAATATGCCGTTGGTTGAGGCCTTGGAACAAATACCGGGATATACAAATTGCATGAAGGTTTTGGTCACCATGAAAAGGTCGATAAATTTTGAAACTATAAAAGTCATAAATTGGAAGATCCAGGCACTTTCACAATCCTATGAAAAATTGGAAGTGCGGACTTTGCCAAAGCTTTATGTGATCTTGGGGCGAATATCAACTTGATGCCCTAGTTGGTGTTCAAAACTTTGGGGATTGGGCAACCAAGACCCACATCCATGAGGTTGCAAATGGCGGATCATACAATAAGGAGGCCTTTGGGTATTATTGATGATGTATTGGTTCGTGTTGACAAGTTTATATTCCCGGCGGACTTTGTGATTCTTGATTATGAAGTGGACTATGAGGTGCCTATTATTTTGGGTAGATATTTCCTTTCTATGGGGAAGGATATTATTGATGTGGAAACCGGTGAGCTCTCTTTCCGAATGGGTGATGAAAAGGTGGTCTTCCATGTGTGCAAATCTATGAGGAAACCAAATAGCATTAAAGTTTATTCGTTCATGGATTTGGTGACCGAGTAATTATTGATGATGCTAGTGCCACAATGAATGCTGAGGATAATTTGGAAGCCGTTTTGCTCAACATTGATAATGATGAAGAGAAAAAGGCTATGTGGAATGTGTGAATGCATTGCAAGGAATGCGTTCACTTATAAACCCTGCAAGTTATCATTGGATCTTGAAACTGAAAGACTCCTCCAACAAAGCCTTCAATCGAGGAGCCTCACACTTTGGAGTTAAAGCCATTTCCTCCACAGTCCACATCTCAGGTATGAATTCCTTGGCCCTTCTTCTACTTTACTAATTATTCTTTCCTCTTGTTTGACTAACATGCATGTAGAGTCCACATTGGAGGTTCTACAAAGGAGGAAGAGAGAAATTGGATGGACAGTGGCAGATATTCGGGGTATAAGCCCCGCCTTTTGCATGCACAAGATTATTTTGGAGGAGGGTGCTAAACCCTCCGTTGAACATCAAAGGAGGTTAAATGAAGCAATGCAAGAGGTGGTCAAGAAGAAGATAATCAAGTGGTTGGATGCCAATGTTGTTTACCCCATTTCCGATAGTTCTTGGACTTCTCCGATGAAATGTGTTCCAAAGAAAGGGGACATGATTGTGGTTATCCATGATAAGAATGAGTTGATTCTTACAAGAAAAGTGACCAAATGGAGAGTATGTATGGACTATCGCAAGCTCAACAAAATCAGAAGAAAAGATCATTTTCCACTTTCCTTCCTAGATCAAATTCTAGATAGATTGGCCGACCGTGCTTTCTGTTATTTCCTCGATGGGTATTTTGGCTACAATAAAATTCTCATTGTTCCGGAAGATAAAGAAAAGACCACTTTCACATGTACCTATAGTATTTCGCATTCTCGCAGTTGCCATTTACGTTATGCAATGCACCGATGACTTTTCAATGGTGTATGATGGCTATCTTCACTAACATTGTGGAGGATATTCTTTAAATCATCTTGGATGAATTTTTCGTGGTTGGGAATTCTTTTGATGATTGCTTGAAAAATTTGGATAAGGTCTTGGCAAGATATTGGGAAACGAACTTGGTATTGAATTGGGAGAAATGGTACTTTATGGTCGAATATGGCATTGTCCTCGGCCATCAAATTTAAAGAATGGTATTGAGGTTGAAAAGGCCAAAACAGAGGTGATTTCAAAACTTCTGCCCCTACTTCCGAGAAGGGAGTGAGAAGCTTCTTGGGTCCTGCGGGGTTCTATCGCCGATTCATCAAGGATTTTTCCAAAGTGGTGAACCCCTTATGTAAACTTTTGGAGAAGGATGCCAAATTTCATTTCAATGATATTATATGAAGGAATTTGAATTGCTCAAATTCAAATTGAAAACTACTCCTATTATCACTCCACCAGATTGGAGCTTGCTTTTTGAACTCATGTGTGACACAAGCGACGTGGCGGTTGAAGCAGTTTTGGGGCAGCTAATCAACAAATTTTTCCGTCCGGTATACTATGTTAGTAAGACCACGAATGATGCCCAAGTCAATTACGCAGTGACCAAAAAAGAGCTACTTGTTGTTGTCTTTGCTATGGATAAGTTCCGCAAGCCTTTTACCAGAGGGCGGGTATAAAGGAGTTTCCCAATTAAAGTGACAATATTGGAAATGAGATTATATTATTTATATTTAGAGTCGCCACTTGGAATAATTTTTTTGGGTGTCCCAAGTTATCGATTTATTTAAAAATCTCAAATCGAGGAAATTTTGACTTTATATTAAAAGCCTGGAAATAAAAAATTCTATGTAAGGAATTGTGTTAAGCCGAGAGAAGGTGTTAGGCATTCCCGGGTTCCCCTAGAACGATCGCTTAAACTATTAATAGTTAGCCTATTATCTTATTTACTACATGTTTTAAACCCATTGTGCATTTTTAGCTTTATAACCACTTTTTATTTATTTTAACTGCTTTTAGAATTTACGGATTTATTTCTTGAATAAGTTACGATTGTAGTACACTTGCCGTTTTGGAACACACCACAAAGCACGCTACATGAAATGAACCCGCGATACACAACATGTTTATTTTATTAATATTCCAAGTTGTTATGATCGGGTTACATGAAATGCACCCCTGAATCTAAGAATTAGGTATCGTGAATATGTCACGGGAACCGTACCCATAGCCATGATAATTTATTGTAAAATGCGCCTAAAGCAAGATACGGATGTTCAAAGGTGTTTTATATAATAAGTTAATATTAATGAGAGGGCCATAGATTTAAGTGATTCAATTGTGAATGGCACGCCTCATTTGATTTTAAAAGATTGCACTTAACTTAAAAAAACTACGGACGTTCATAATTTATTTTCCTAAACTAGTCTGAGAATATTTGAGGCCGAGAGTTATGGACATTGTTGGAGAAAAGTGTAGAGTTAATTGCTACAAATCATGCTAGAACCGTGCACAGTTTATCATAAATATGTTATTTGAATCTGGATGCGAGAAATGGCCAGAAACAATTACTGAATTCAAGTGCATTTTGGTTTGGTTCCTATACCAAACATGTCTTCTAAAGCAAATTAAACAACATGGTTTGCCTAATTAACTCAAAGACGAAAGGGAAAGGGGACAAAATATTTTATCACATAAACAACCAAAAATATTAAAACCAATTCTCAAAATCCAATAGATAAATCAATACTATCCAGTAGCTAGGAATATGTGAGAAGGCAAAAATCAAATTTTGTATTAAATGAATTTGAAATTAAAAAACTCACATCTGTGTGACCCAAACAAACCCCGATTATTGGTATGAAGAGCGAACAAGAAACTAGCAATACCGGAACCTCAAACGTGAAATTACTCCGGCGACCTCGACGGATTGAACTTCGCAATTGTTCACTCGATTTTTGGACATCAAATCACTCTCTACCATCTCCTTTCTCCTATACAATCAAAGCCATCTATCTCCTATCGACAACCAAGCAAATCTGCTCAGTTGTCTAATGTAGCACTATATCTGCCAGTTATCTTTCACCAGACTAATTCTAATGAACCTTTTACAACTTTAAACTTACACTATTATAATCTGATAAACACACCTCAGAAGTGATTAAAATCAGCAATGAGCTCCCCTATCCAATTCACTGGTAGCCAAAATAAGTTCAAAAATCTGAGCTTATGTAGGTTAATGGATTTGGATAGAAGATTTTTAATTGAGAAATTGGAGCTTAATAAGGGAAGGGGATGTGATCTAATCTGATCTTGGATTTCTGTTAGGTGTACAGAAGTTTGGTCGAACAAAGTCAGAGAGGAGATGGAAAATTCGAGGGATGATCAAATGGATATTGAGAGGAATCTCGCCGTCCTTTCTTTTTAGTCTAGGTGTAGTAATTGAAAACTTAGGGCAGAGTTTTTATAATTGGGTATTTTATATTGAGGTGTGTAAGGATGATGGTCATAGGATTCGAAGGAAATAGATGAGTATGATTAAATCTTGCACTTAAATGGGTTAATGGGTTTGGAAAAATGTGCTAAGGGTAATTGGGTTGGACCATATCTTTTGAGTTTGAACGTAGGCTAAAAAGACCAAATAATACAATGTATCTATAAAAATCTAAAAATCACTCTAAATTAAAATAAACTAATATAAAACTAAATACTATGAGTGAAACTATTTTTTTTATATTTTAAAATGTTATAATATTATAAATATAAATATACTAATTGACTTTAACCTAAAGATAAAAATATTAATTTTAATATTATTATTTTTTTTATTTTATTTTCTTTTTGTTATTTTTATTTTTCGTGATAAAATAACGTAAAATAGTCAAAACTATTTAAAATAATGATATTAAACCTAAACTAAATATTTTACGCTAAAAGTGTAAAGTCTTGGGGAAGGTCAACAATTTCATGTCTACAGTGTCACGACCCAAAATCTACTAACGGTCGTGATGGTGCCGGACACCGCTGTCAGGCAAGCCAACCAACAACAACAACAACAACAACAACTACCCAATAAAATCCCACCAGGTGGGGTCTGGGGAGGGTAATGTGTACGCAGACCTTACCCCTACCCGATAAGGCAGAGAGGCTATTTCCGATAGACGCTCGGCTCAGAAAAATGGAAATAAAAAAGAAAACAAGAAAAGACAACTCATTAGTAACTCCAGTAGCAACCGTAGTAGTAATGGAAGCATAACAACCAAAAGATGAAAGACATGCAATAACAGTATCCAGTATCTAAGGCCCAGGGTTAAGATAACCAGCAAGTACAGAGTGTATTCAGCCTAAACTGCAAGCTATCTAAGATCAACCCTAATCCAACCCCGCCTCACCCCCGAAACGAAGTCAGGAAAGTGCTACTACCCCCTAACCTACAACCCTAATGCTAGACCTCCAGACCTTCCTATCAAGGGCCATGTCCTCAGAAATCCACAGACGTACCATGTCCTACCTGATCACCTCCCCCCAATACCTCTTAGGCCTCTCTCTACCTCTTCTCGTACCCATCACTGCCAACCGCTCACACCTCCTAAGCGGCGCATCAAGGCTTCTCCTATTCACGTGCCCGAACCATCTGAGCCTTGCTTCCCGCATCTTGTCATCCACAGGGGCCACACCCACCTTCTTCCGAATATCTTCATTCCTAATCTTGTCTATCCTAGTGTGCCCGCACATCCACCTCAGCATCCTTATTTCTTCTACCTTCATCCTCTGGATATGGGATTTCTTAACCGGCCAACACTCTTCTCTATACAACATGGCCGGTCTAACCACAACTCTATAGAACTTACCTTTTAGTGGCAGTGGCACTTTCTTGTCACACAAAACTCTAGATGCAAGCCTCCATTTCATATAGCCCGCCCCTATATGGTGAGTGACGTCCTCGTCGCTCTCTCCACACCCCTGAATCATCGACCCAAGGTACTTGAAGCTATCTCTTTTCGGGATGACCTGTGACCCAAGACTCACGTCCCTGCCTACTTCCCTCGACTCAGCGCTAAACTTGCACTCCATGTACTCTGTCTTAGACCTGCTCAACTTGAAACCCTTAGACTCGAGGGTCTATCTCCAAACCTCCAAACTCTCGTTAACACCGGCCCTCGTCTCATTAATTAGAACTATGTCATCAGCAAATAACATACACCATGGCACATCCCCTTGAATATGGTTTGTCCAAGCGTCCATCACCAAGGCGAATAGGAATGGGCTAAGTGCAGAACCTTGGTGTAATCCCATAACAACCAAAAAATGCTCTGAGTTTCTTGGTCTTAGCTCCATCATACATTTTCTTGATTGCTTTTATGTTGGCTACCGGCACGTCCTTCACCTCAAGACATCTCCAGAGCACCTCCCTAGGAACCTTGTCGTATGCTTTCTCCAAGTCAATAAACACCATGTGCAGATCCTTCTTCTTATCCCTGTACTGTTCCACCAATCTCCTAATAAGGTGGATAGCTTCCTTAATGGAGCGACCCGGCATAAACCCAAACAGATTGTCGGAAACAGACGTCGTCTTCCTCACCCTCACCTCCACCACCCTCTTCCAGACTTTCATGGTATGGCTAAGTAACTTGATACCCCTATAATTGTTACAACACTGGATATCACCTTTGTTCTTGTACAACGGTACCACTTTACTCGACCTCCACTCATCTGGCATCCTCTTATTCCTAAAAATTACATTGAACAACCCAGTCAGCCATTCCAATCCTGCTCTACCCACACACTTCCAAAACTCCACCGAGATTTCATCTGGCCCGGTCACTCTACCCCTACTCATCCTACGCAAAGCCCCTATGACCTCCTCCACCTTAATGCGCTTGTAATACCTAAAATCCCGAAGACTCTTCGAATGCCCCAAGTCCCCTAGAACTATATCCCGGTCCCCCTCCTCGTTTAGAAGACCGTAGAGTACGTCTGCCCTCTCTGCTTATTCTGGGACTCCCCCGTCAATACTCTACCATCCTCGTCTTTGATACACCTTACTTGGTCCAGATCCCAGGCCTTCCTCTCCCTCGCTTTAGCTAGCTGAAACAGCTTCCTGTCCCCGCCTTTCTCCCCCAATTCCTCGTATAGATGGCTAAATGCTGCATTCTTAGCCTCCGTGACCGCCATCTTTGCCTCTTTCCTAGCCACTTTGTACCTCTCTCTATTTGCTTTCCTCTCCTTTTTGCTAGTGCTCCCTGCCATCTTCGCGTACGCTACCTTCTTCACCTCCACTTTACCTTGGACTACGTCATTCCACCACCAGTCGCCTTGGTGCCTGCTAGAAAAAACCTTTGATATACCTAGCACCTCCCTTGCCGCCTTCTTCACACAGCTTGCCGTCATTGACCACATAGTGCTCGCGTCTCCACTACTCCTCCAAGCTCCTATAGCGGATAACCTCCCCTCCAACTAGTGGGCTTTATCCTTGGTTAAAGCTCCCCTTCTATTACTCGATCGTCCATGAGCGGGCCTCTTTTTTCTCTTCATCCAAATGCACATGTACATCACTAAGAGCCTATGCTGAGTTGCAAAGGTCTCTCCCGAGATAACCTTGCAATCCTTGCACAACCCTCTACACACCTTCTGAGGAGAAGGTAGTCAATCTGAGTCTTCACCGCCGAACTTTGGAAAGTAACCAGATGCTCCTCCCTCTTCAGAAAAGTCGAGTTCGCAATCACCAGCTCGAAAGCTTTAGCGAAGTCTAACAACGCAGTACCTCCTCCGTTCCTATCCCCAAGGCCGAAGCCACCATTCACCTCGCCATAGCTACCAGCTGTTGATACCCAATTTTTCCCTATATATTTTATATACTCAAAATATTCTCAAAATAGTATGTACATGCATACATAAGCATGCCCAAGAGTTTTGGTATTTTTCCTTTATTTTAAAGATTTTAAAATTAATTTGTTGTCTATTTTAATAGTATAAAATTCAATAATTATTTTCAGACTATTATTTTGGTGAATAATTTATTTTATTCTTATATTTACACCTAGATATAATTAAGGTGATTTTTGCATATTTTATATAATTTATTTGGTAATTTTTAAAGCTAAATTGCTATAATTGCAATTACAGCCTATTTTTTGATTAATAGTATTTTTTTAATTACAAAATTGCTCCCAGTATTTTTTAATTAACATTTATATGTTACTAATCAATTTAGTGCTTTTAATTGGTTTTTAAAATTATTTTAACTATTTTTATTAAAATAAAAAGGAAGATATGGTTGTTTAACATTTAGCCTCATCCATTTCAATTATAACCCCTTTACATTTCAATTTTAACCACAAATTGAACCCCAGTTTCAACCCCAAATCCCCCGACCCAATCCTCTAATCACCCGACCCATACCCAATTTAATGACCCGGTCCAGCATTCATATAATCTGAGCCGTTGATTAAGCGAGATCAATGGCCCAGGTTTTATTTCCAAAATTAAAATCTAAAAACCCCCAAACCCCTCATTTTCATACGGTCTCTCTCTCTCTATGCTGACTCTTGCTCTCCCTTCTCTATAGAACCTTTTGGTTCTCTCTCTTGTCTCCGATGAATCCACTGCCTCTCCGGCCATCTCCAGCCTCACTTTTCTCGACCACCAGCCGCCGTGAAACCTTGTCTCATTGATTCCCTCTATCTTCGAGACTCCAGAATCCTCCTCCATACAAGATGGTCATCGGAATCTTTGCCTGGCTTATCTCCGATCTTTCTTCGATGGTTTATGGTTCGATGGTGCTACGAGCATCACTATTGACGAGTTTCATAGCCAGGTTCCTTATCTCTCACTGGTTTATTACGAAACCCTAATTTTCTTAAAGCTTTGTCTTTTAAACGATTTTTACCTTATTCTTTTGTGTTTTACACTACTCTCTACTCAATCTTTTCGATTGTTCAAGTTTTCAACGTATTTGTTCTTCTTTTAAAACTAGGGTTTCTGAACCTCTTTTGAAATCACTACATCTTCTAGTCCTATATGTTTGTGTTGATATTTCCACTTGTTTTTGTAATCTTCTAAGTTATCTCCCAATTTCTATGTGTTAATTTGTTCTGACGTTCCACTAATTCTGCGATTTCTTACTTAGGTTTTTTGGTTTTGTGCCTATTGTGTTTAAATAGGTCTAATTGTCTCTATTTACTAAGTGTTCTGCCGATTCTATGTATCTCTTTGAATCCCTGACTTTTTGTATGTGATTTCTTTGGAGGGTTTTCACTTATTTGAGTCACTTCCTTGCTTGTGAGATGCTTTCCTTACTTAGTGCTGATTCCCTGTGATTTTCCATCTCGCACATGGTTTTCTGAACCAATTGTTTTCAAAATCAGTCTGCAATCCGTCTGTTTATGTGCACAATATATTTTTATTTTCTTTCTACTTTTCTTACTTGTAATTATTTTGTACTATCAGTCTTGCAAGCACCTTCCTTATCTGATGCCAATTTGTACCGTTTGAGCTATGATTCCCTAATTTAAAGGAATCCGAGTTTTTAATTGATTCTAATAGGTATTGTTTCTATAATTATAATCAGTTTATATGTATTATATTATTTTCCACTTAATTGGAGAGCTATAAATACCCTACTCTCTCTTTAACACACACACACACGAAAAAAAAGTTCATTGTTCTGAACTCTCTCTTACACACATAAGCATACTCAGTGTTCTCTCTTGTTTCCTACACATCCTCTCCCACTTTCCATGTTGACTACTGAATACTCAGTCAGCTGAAAGCCAAGACTGAGTGATTTTGGGGTTGCTCCACTATTCTACTGCTCTATACATTGCTGATTGTTTGTTCTGCATACTACTACTCACTTCCCTGCTGCTGCTCTACACTATCTCATCCTTGACTGGTATTCCTTCTATTTGATTTATAGCATCCAAAACAATATGCTTTTATACATGTTGCACTTTATTTTGTTTCTTCTATGCTTTTACTTATGGTTCTGCTGTTCTTATTGCAACTAACATGCCCCTGTGTGACTATCCTTCTATTAATCCGGCATGCCTACTAATTTGCTTAATGCATGTTCACTCCAACCCCCTAGACCAGTACATTATCAGCATGTGATCATGAGCCCTTTTGGCTGAAACCTGGTGTGACTGTCTAAGTTTTGAAATGCTTTCCTTTGGTATCTAGGTGCAATTATGTTATTACATGTGAATAGTCCCATTGTTTTTCTTTCAAAGCTAGTTCTACATGGATCATTCTTTTTTTTTAAATGCTTTTCAACTCAATTTCTTTAAAGAAAATTCTATCATACTCTCACTACTCTTAGAGTTTAGGTTCTACCCCCTTCGTGTAAGTATTGCCTTGGGTACCTTTGAGTGCCCATTGAACTTTGATGCACAAGGCTGGTAATTGCACTTGTTCAACATTTTTGTGGTGTTTGAGTGCTAGTATTGGCCAAGGACCCTCATTGGGCCCTTAGGGAGCTTTAACGCACCCAAACCATGGTCAAGGCTGTGAAACTCGAGGGAAGTGAGGTAAGAAGATTGGGCCTGGTTGAAGGCTCCCTATAGAGTAGCTTCTTATTTTATTTTCCATTATGTAATTCAGCTATCACGGTTTGTAATAACTTGTAAACAACTGATTGGGGCTATAGTGAAATTAGGAGGGACTATGCATGCTTAGTTTAATTAATGGGTAGAGAACATGTCTATAGGGCTTTACTTAACAATTTGTGCAATAGAAGCCATGTGTAGGACATGCATCTCACACCTAGATATCCTGTCTTAAGCTCTTTACTTTCAGATTGTTATACTCACTTTATGATCAGTTAGTAATCAACAAATAACTGTTAAAAACTACTACTGCATTTAGAGACCATGCTTTAGGAGCTTTATGTGCATTAGATATCATGTTATTTAGGGTTGCAATTGCTGAACGCCTCAGCAGCTGTTTAATTTAATAACACAAGTTTAGTTAACTGCGTCTTCTCTTTAAAACTAGAATTAATATGCTATGTTCATCATTATTTAGGACAAGTAGGCAATACGCACGACGCCTAGATAAGCTTTAGGCCTAATAATAAAACTGATTGATCTTGTTTTACTAGTTTCATACTACTCAGCCTTTGAACTTTCCCAACTCCGTTTTTATCTGCCTCTCTGAAGTCCATTCTTTTACTGAAAATCTCTTTTTCTGGAAACCTCTTTCGTGTTTATATGCTCTCACTAATTTCCTGAGTCTTGCTCTACTAAGCTTTCAAATTACTGGTTTACCCTTCTACCCAAGATCACATCATTTTGATACTTGTCTAATTAAACTATTGTATTTTCAAATCTCTACTTTTTTCCAAAATGATGTTTTAACAGTTCCCTCACCTTTACTTACTCAACAATTTTCTTAGTTGTATTTGTACAAGTCAATTACTCTTCGGATCACTCGGTTGTGATTAAACCTTCTGCTAAAACTTATCTTTAAACTTGCATTCTTTTAAGATCTTAAATGTATTTGAGATGTTCTAATTACATGTTTACTTGTGAGGGACCTGTGAGCCTCTTATTTGCCTTTGTATGGTTCCTTTATGTATAGTCCTACTTGTTATGTATGTCACCTAGCATTTTGTCCTTTAAACCTAAGGGTTCAACCTAGTCCTTACCTTTTAGGAATAGTGGTCCTAAATAACCTCTAGTACTTATAGGACGGGACGGGTAATAGCACGCAATAAGCATTCGTTACCAATCCACACGTTTAAATACCCTTTACGGGGTGGGAAGGGTAGAATATGGAGATGATGACCGATGCGCTAGTATCACGTGGGACCCTTATTTGAGGAGTAATTCCTGGGTATTGCATTGAAGTGATCCATATTAATCATAAACCTAGGATCCCTTTTCCTTTGTCTGTCTTTGTTTGCTTTCTTTAGAATTGTTTAGACCTTTCAAATCTCTGCTCTCTTTCTACTTACTTTCACAAGTTTCAATTTAATTGCAAGTCCTTATTTGAGTCTTGATTGTTTATTTGTAAAGTCAAAACATAGCATGGCCGGGAACCACACTAGTGGATCTTGAGGGGTGCCTAACACCTTCCCCTCGAGATAATTTCTAGCCCTTACCCGAACTCTGGTTTTCAAATTCAAAACCCTTAGTGTCCTAATGAACTTAATCATTAGGTGGCGACTCTTCAATTCCAAAAACCCAATTCTCAAACAGGAATAGAGTTGTCTTCCCAAATGTCGTAAACCCGATTTCGCGAGAAAAAGGGAGCGTCGACACCAACGTCCGACCCAATATGGCCATTAAAATCCCGTCCAATAAATAACCTTTCAGTAGGTGGAATACTACGCACGATCTCATCCAAACCATCCTAAAAGTGCCTCTTAACCTCCTCATCCAAACCCGCTTGCGGCGCATACGCGTTAACTACAGTGAGGGTGCACTCACCAATCACCAACTTAATAAACATTAGCCTATCATTCACTCGCCTAACCTCAACCACAGACTCTCTAAGATCCCTATCCACCAAGATACCCACTCCATTCTTACCCCTCACGACTCCCGAGTACCACAACTTATAACCGTATGCATTCCTCGCCTTCGACCCTGCCCACCTAGTCTCTTGGACACACGCTATATTAACCTTTCTCTTTTGGAGAATCTTTGCCAACTCAATAGACTTACCCGTCAGCGTGCCTATGTTCCACGACCCGATCCTTAATCTACAAGCTCCCTATTTCCCCTTACCCTCCTTGCCTCTCATCCCATCCATTAACCCCCTCCCCACCCCGCTTCTCACCCCCCGGAACCCCTCAAGGACATGAACTTACTCTACCATCCCTGACCACAGCCAAAATACCTATGGCAAACTATGAAAAATTCTAACATAGACCCAAACTCAAAAATAACTGGTAGCGACTACAAGTATTCTAATAATATGCTTAAAGTGATGCTAACCAAATAGCCACAATTAACTTACATAAAGAAAGAGACAAGAAGGCGGGAGGTACCAACTCCCGATAGAAAGAACCTGGAAATATGACTTGAGGCACCCGAGGTCACAGAAATATGACGTGCATCCTTCCAACTCCCACTAACCTTTGCACACACTAGCCGGAGCTGCTCCATTCTACACACTCGTATGCCCCGTGCTTGCCTTGGTAGTCGCAACTAATTCCCTGAAAAATTACACACAAACACCACGAATCCAATAGGGGGGTCCCAGGTGTGGACCTGGGCAGATTCGCTAATGGAGGGACAAGAAGAGAGGGACAATGGGAGAGGGCGAGGGTCACTGGAAAGAGGTCGCCGGCGTTGCTGCTAAGGTTCCGGGACTGAAATTTTGGGCTCAAGAAGGGTTGGGTTGGGGAAGTGCATAGCAGGGGGAACGGAGGCGGGTTTATGGAGATAAGAGAGAAGAAGGGAGAAGGGGTGGGGGTGGGGGGGCAGTCACCAACGCTGAACAGAAAAATAAAAGAGAGAGAAGGGGTGAAGAGAAGAGAGAGAAGAGGGGGAGATAAGAGAGAGGAAGGGGGTGAGAGGAGAGGGGAAGGTGGGGGAAGATCGGGGGAGAGAGAGAGTGTCACTTACCTGAGGTCGCCGACGCTGGAAGTCAGGAGGCAGAAGAAGGAGATTGCTAGCGGGGAGAGAGAAATACAGGAGGAGGAGATAGAAAGAACCGTTGGGCAAGCCAACCAAAATACTTAATTAAATTCTCATTTTAAATATTTCCAAAATCACTTATTTTATACGTTTAAACAATACATAGTAAATTTCACTGAATAAATAATAAAATATTTTACAATTTTTAAAATTCTGAATAAACCCATAAACATCCCAAAACTCGGTGTCACAAGTGCAAGAGCATTTACTAGGGAATGAAATAAAATACAGTAACTGTCCGATATACATAGTGGACAGAAATGAAAATACAATACATTACTCTGAAGAAGACTCTACTGGCTGCGGGTCGTCTCAATAAGTGCAGCTCACCTAAGTCTCCGTATCAACCATGCCGCCATGCCACTAAGCCACTAGCCACACATAAACCTGTGCAACAAAAAATGCACAGCAAGTGTAGTATGAGTACGAAAATAATGTGTACTCAGTAGGTATGCTGTCTAATCTCGAAGAACTAGAGACGAGAGGTTGACTTCGACACTTACTAGTGGCCCAATAATGTTATATTAATAATGTATTAAATCATTTTTTTTATAAACATGATTGTAATTCAATAGAATGAAGCAAGTAAATAATTCTTTCTTTTATAGGAAATTTCCAAATTCCTTTTTATCATTTATACAAATATTCTCAAGTCGAGAAGAGGAAATAACAACTTCAATAAGTTCAAGGCAAGCAATACAAGCATGCACAAATCATGCCGAGGACGTACGTCCCGATCCAACAATATTTAAACTTTGTACTGCTAAAGGGTCGATAGTGCAAACCATAGATGCATCTATTTAATCTACCAAGGCATTCAGCACGTTCCAGAATTTAAACACACACAGACGGCCAATCAAGAAGTCATCAGGAAAGAATTACCCAAAGAAAACCAATTCTATTTTTAACAATTTAAGAAACTGAAATTTAATCCTTTTAGAAATTCATTTACCAATTCGATAGGGTTTAAGCAATTCTACTATCAATAAGATTACATATATTCCATTTATAGCATTATTTTGGGTCCTAGACTACTCGAACTTGCACATATTTAGTAGCTACGCACGGACTCTCGTCAGCTCGTGCGTATGTAGCCCCCACAAATAGGAGCACTTACCAATTATTTCACATAAGGGGACAATTCCCTCTTACAAGTTTAGAAAGGAGATTCACCTTGCTCCGAAGATCCACAACCGGCATTCCACGCCCTTCCGAAGAATCAAATCGATGCTAAATGCTCCAAGGCTAGCCAATAATTATGCAAATTCATTAATATATGCTCAATCACTCATTACAATCCAATTTATAGCAATTCCTAACCCCGATCCAAAAGTTGACAAAAATACCCTTGAGCCCACGTGCCCGGATTCCGAAATATTTCGAAGATAAACTTTACCCATAACCTCACAAACTCAAACATATAATTTACTCTCAATTTCATACGCAAAATCGTGGTCAAATTCCAAGAATATCAATTTTCTAGATTTTCCCTCAAACCCCAAGTCTCTACCAAATTTCATGGTCAAATCCATACATAATCAATGTATTTAACTCAAGAATGATGGGTATAGCTTAACTTATCATTGATGATGAAAATCCCCTCTTGAAACCCTCCAAGAATCACCCAAGCCAAGAAAATATGAGAGAAAATGGCCAAATCCCGATTTTTAAAACACTCACTGCCGCCCGTCCTTTCCACACCTACGGTCACTTGGCCGCTTCTGCGGTTCCGCAAATGCGGTTACAATACTGCTTCTGTGGTCCTCCTCCTACTGCCATAGCCCACTTCTGTGCCGCACCGACTGCACCTGCGATCTCGCAGATGCGGGATTTTCTTCGCACATGTGGCCTCTGATCCCTTCACTTCTAACCGCTTTTGCGGCATGTCGAATGCTCCTGCGACTCCGCACCTGTGGCCCTAGCCTCGCAGGTGCAGTGACACTAGCAACCAACGGCTTCAGCCTTCTCCAAAATTCTATTTTTGATCCGTTAACCACCCGGAATCCACCCAACGCCCCTGGGACACCAACCAATCTTACCCACCAGCCCCAAAACATATTACGGACTTGCTCGAGGCCTCAAATCACATAAAAAATGCTATAATCATGAATCAACCTCCAATTCAAGCTCTATGAACTTTAGAATTTCAAACTTCTACTTTTGATGTTTAAACCTAGCAAATCACGTCGGATTGACCTCAAATTTTGCACACAAGTCATGTTCGACATTATGGACCTACTCCAAATTTCAGAATCAGATTCCGATCCCGATATCAAAAAGTCCACTTCCAGTCAAACTTCTCAAAAAACTTCAATTTTCTATCTTTAACCAAATGACTCCAAAATGACCCATGGACCTCCGAGTTCACTTCTGATCGCACTGCCAACACACCAGAATCACCATACCGAGCTACTCCCAGACTCAGAATCCCTAATGGGCATCGATAACACTAAAATGCACTTCAATCCAAACTTATAAGATTTGTTCCAAAATGCTAACTTCCACAATAGGTGCCAAAACTCTCCCGGGTTATCCAAATCCGATCCGGGTATACGACCAAGTCCGAAATTAACATACGAACCTGCTGGAACCTTTGAATCCCGATTACGATGTCGTTTACCTAAAAATCCAATCCTAGTTAATTCTTTCAACTTAAAGCTTCCGAAATGAGAATTCTCTTTCCAAATCCACTCCGAACTTCCCGAAATTCAATTCTGACCATGCGTACAAGTCATAATACCTGAAATGAAGTTGCTCATGGCCTCAAACTGCTGAACAGTGTGCTAGAGCTCAAAATGACTGGTTTTTTTACGTTCGTCCTCGAACGTGCTAAGAACTATGCTGGGGTTATCTGAAATCACTATTTAACACCTCGAGCACCTACCCGTGCTACCACAACTCAACTGGGCACCCTAGCTCGATCAATCAAAAGGAATCCTTTTCCACTTAAGCAAATAAGCCTTAGAGACCAGTTCCAACATCCGAAATTCTCTTCCAGTCCTGTTCCAACATACACTCACCATATCAATAACTACACGTAGCACCAAAACATGACCGCATACCTTAGCTGCATTCACAACTTGCACCACTTTACTTACAGGGCCACAATAATGTTCTCCGATCAAACACTTTGAATTTTCACGAATTCTGATGCTCCCATTGCACCTCATGACCTAGATAGGTCTTCCTCTAATTCTTACAATACCGCCATTATGTAAGAGATGTGTAGAAATTCATAACCAATTACTGAATCAACAAATCATTAGGTCTATACTCTTGACAAGAACCCTCACCTCATCCCGAACCAAATAATGGTCTTAGCTCCTTAATATACTTCATATATTCAGATTGCACTGATCCTAAATCCAATGATCTCGTCTCACCTATTATGAACTGCTAATGCAATAAGCCACCCCGAACATGATCAAAAGTCTCACATGATGCCACAATGTGCCAATAGGCTACCAATTCAAACGTGATACAAAAGGAAAACGAACTCTGAAAAGGAAATCCATTTATCACGCTCACGAATCATACATGCGACGCGGGCACACAACTAATATGAGTTTTTCGTAGAAAAATAGGAAATAAAACACATAAAAACAGATATAGGGAAATGTACTAAACATCACACTGTTGTTGCGCACAACCCGATCCAATTAACATAACACTTACCTAAGGAGATGCACATTGAGCTAGGTTGCTCATTACAATAAAATACCGAATATCGGTCATAAGCACGCCAAGTGCATAATACCATCCTTGAGGGAACATATAGCACTATAAGCTAAAAGAAAAACTCAAGCACAAGTGAGGTGCTATATACGATCTGAATCTCAAGAGCCATTTTTCTCATATAACATCATCTCTATGCGGAACCTCAACACATAAGCAACTCACCAAGCTGTCTCACAACTCACACGGCGCAATGTATCATTACATGAAATAATTGACGATGAAATAACACCCTGGCTACCCTTCCATAAGGAGCATTATTGAAATGAACACATCTGGCCTGATATAGAACCCATATTCACACTTAAATCCACCACAGACCTCAAGCTAACTTTGATCATACTGAACAAGGCTAATAACCTTTCAAAGGTCCATAAATACTCCCATTTTTCTCATAACACATAAGGACAACCAACATAACTGGAGTAATCCTCCATAGTCCACAACACAATAAGGTTTAACTCTTCAATCAATCAAGTGTCTACATGCCACACTTACACAACCCTCCCGTGGGCACACTCCCACAACCTTCCGTAACAGATAACAAGTGTGCACATCCAAACCACTGGCCGTATTCACGCTAAAAAGCGATTAAGGATCCTTAACCAGGATGAAAAACCTTTTCATAAAACACCAATCTTAGGTGACGCTGAAGACAATACCAGCTTACTTTAAACATCGACACTCCTTCCCCGCTCATCTGAGCTCGTGGCATCATTGCTAACACCGAACTGCAACCTTGATCCTTACTTCAAAGTCCATACCACTCTCTGCATCCAACATGCCAATATATGATAGAACACGGTTTTCATCATAACTCCGGAACCACTAATATATTAGCACTTCATCATATAAAAACTTTTTACTTAACTCATTCCAAGAGAACCATAGCAACACACTAGTGAATTCTCATAATTGTAGAATATGCAAATCTCTAAATAGTGGTCTAAGCCACCACAACCCTTCCGGGATCCACCTATATGTAACAAGCCATAACAGTAGGATACTTCTGTATCTTGAAAGTTTGGCACATAGCTTTCTTCAAGTCATTGTTGAGGTTGGAGCCATTATCAGTAATGATTGATTCTGGAATTCCGAATCGACAAACAATGTGGTCACGGACAAAGTCCACCATGACTTTCTTCGTCACTGCTTTGTAAGATGCTTCTTCGACCCATTTGGAGAAATAGTCGATGGCTACTAGGATTAACGTGTGTCCGTTTGAAGCAGAAAGCTCGATTAGTCCAATAACGTCCATTCCCCAGGCGGCGAATGGCCATGGTGAGATTGTTGTGTTAAGCTTGCTTGGAAGTATCTTTATCATGTATGTATATATATGACAGCGATGGCATTTCCAAACATACTGGATGCAATCTGTTTCCATAGTCATCCAAAAGTAACCAGCCCAGAGTATCTTCTTTGCTAAGAAAAAATCGTTTATATGTGGACCGCAGGTCTCAACATGAATTTCCTCTAGTAGCCTAGATGCTTCCTTCGCATTGACACATCTTAATAATCCTAAATCTGTAGTCCTCCTATACAGGATTCCTCTGCTGTGAAAGAAGCTGTTGGACAATCTCCGAAGTGTGCATTTCTGAGTAGAATTCGCAAGCTCTAGGTACTCTCCTTTTGCCAAATATTCCTTGATATCATGAAACCAAGACTTTATGTCTGCTTCTTCTTCAACATGGTTATAGTAAGCTGGCTAATTATGGATTTTCATCGGAATGGGATCAATGAAATTCCTGTCGGGATGCTGTATCATAGATTATATGTAGTCAATGCATCGGCGAACTCATTCAGGATTCTGGGAACATGCTGGAATTCCATCTTCGGGAACCTTTTCTCAATTCCTATATGTGATGCAGATATAGGAGTATCTTGGAGTTCTTGGTTGTCCATTCTCCTCGTACCTGGTTTATAAGTAAATCTGAATCTCCAATCACTAGCAGCTCTTGAACATTCATGTCAATGGCCATTTTGAGTCCTAAGATGCAGGCTTCATACTCGGCCAAATTGTTGGTGCAGGGGAACTTGAGTTTGGTAGACACAGGATAATGCTGATCGGTTTCTGATATTAAGAGTGCTCCTATGCCAACTCCTTTGAAGTTTGACACTCCATCGAAGAACATTCTCCAACCGTTATAGGATTCTGCAATGTATTCTCCTATGAATGATACCTCCTCATCAGGAAAATATATTTTCAGGGGTTTGTATCCTCTATGGGGTTTTCAGCAAGGTAGTCTACCAGTGCCTGTCCCTTGACCGCTTTTTGAGTTATGTAAACAATGTCGAAGTCACTCAACATGATTTGCCACTTGGCTAGCTTGCCGGTGGGCATGGGCTTCTAAAAGATGTACTTCAAGGGATCTATTATCGATATGAGATATGTAGTATCTCCGCAGAGAATACCGGTGAACTTTTTACTGAGATAATAAATGGCTTGCTCTTTCCTCCCCGTTTCATCGTGCTTCCCCAGAACGCAGTCGAAAGCTCCATTTAACAATACAAGGTAGAGTAATAAGGGTCTACCTAGCTCGGGCAGGACTAAGACTGGTGGTGTTGACAGGTACTCCTTGATTTTGTCGAAGGCCTTTTGGCAGTCATCGGTCCATTTGATGGTGGAGCCCTTCTTAAACATCTTAAAGATTGGCTCATAGATAACTGTAGATTGTGCTATGAATCGGCTGATGTAGTTAAGATTTCCTAAGAAACATATCACATCCTTCTTATTCCTTGGCGGTGGTAGTTCTTGAATGGATTTGATTTTTGATGGATCCAATTCTGTTCCTCGATAGCTCACAATAAACCCAAGAAATATCCCACCAGGAACCCCAAATGCACACTTTGCGGGGTTTAGTTTCAAGTTGTATCTCCGCAGTCTATTGAAGAACTTCCTCACACCTTCTGTGTGGTCAGTGACCTTCTTGGATTTGATAATAACATCATCCACATATACCTTTATCTCCTTTGTATCATAGCATGAAATATGGTAGTCATGGCCCTCATGTAGGTGGCCCACGCATTCTTCAGGCCGAATGGCATCATATAGTAACAGTACACTCCCCACGGTGTAATGAAAGCCATTTTTTAGCATCTTCCTCATCTATCCATATCTGATGATAACCAGCGAAGCGATTTATGAATGATTGCAGCTCATGCTTAGCGCAATTATCAATCAGGATGTGTATATTTGGTAAAGGGAAGTCGTCTTTCGGATTTGCCCAGTTGAGATCCTGGTAGTCGACATAGACTCTAAACTTCCCATCCTTCTTTGGCATTGGCACAATGTTGGCTAACTATGTCGGGTATTCTACTACCCTAAGAACCTTAGCGTTGATCTGCTTGGTGATTTCTTCCTTGATTTTCAAACTTATATCAGGCTTAAACTTTTTGAGCTTTTGCTTTACTGGTGGACACATTGGATTGGTTTCAATTTGTGAGCCACAATAGACGTACTCAAACTAGTCATGTCATCATATGACCATGCAAATATGTCCTCATACTCCTTTAGAAATTCTATGTATTCTTCCTTCTCCAATGGCAATAGGTGTATGCTGATTCGCGTTTCTTTGACATTTTCTGCATCTCCCAGGTTGACAATTTTTGTCTCTTCCAGGTTGTACTTAGGTCTATTCTCAAAGTTCTCAACTTCCTTGACAGTCTCATCAGATATGTCATTTTCCCCTGAATCCATGTTCGTTTGTTGTGTTGTCTCATTGCATGTCACAGTCATTGCTTCATGAAGACAAGTAATAGTAATATTGTATTGGCAAAGCAAGGAGAGATAGAAATAAATATTAATTCATAAGAAAAATCAAAAACGCTTTTGATAAATTGAATAATTGTTTTGAACATCGAAGATCTTATTGGGGGAAATTGTAAAATGTGAAAAGAAAATCATTTTGTAAATAAAATAGTGAATAATGCTTGTTTTAGCCTTGCTACCCCGAGGCTCGTCGGGCTTTGGTTGTCATGATGGTCTAATTCTTGAGATATGCCCCTCTTCCTACAGCTTGTATGGAAGGGCCTTCCTCCCCCTCCTCCTCGAGAATAATGCAACAGTATATATCATTGTCCTCTAAAAAAATGCTCTTCACTGCTATAAGTGTTTCTTCTTCATCTGACCCATAAATAATGTCGGCTTGTTAGAAGGTCTACTCCAATGCGGTATTGGCTGCTCTAGTGGGTAGTAAGTACCGTGCCATGGTGGCGACCAGCTATTGAATTCTTCCCAGGTGTATTCATATCCCGAACCGAAAGTAGTGTCATGTTTCTTGAGTTTTATGAGTTTAGATATTCCTTGGAGGTTCTTGCCGAGCCCTTTGCTAGGTTCATACCCACTAACTCAGTATACTCTCAATTTTTCTATCCTACCATTTGTCTTTGTCGATAGCATTGACCCGCTCAATGTGGTGGTAAGTTTCTCCACCTAGCTTCCTTCTTCCCTCAATCGCCGAAATGGTCTGGAGACTGTATATAGGGTTGCTACCCTCGCCGTGAATGATCATTTCCTTGAGATTCCATTCAAACTTTGCCGCCGGATGCAGCGTTGATACTATGGCCCTAACAGCATGAATCCATGGCCGTCCCAGCAGCAAGTTATAAGATGTTGGTACATCTATTACCTGGAAATTGACCTCGAACTAGGTTGGTCCCATCTATAGGCACAGACTAATATCACCAATGGTAGACCTATGATAACCATAAAAGGCTTTCACATTGATTGCTCCATCCTTTATCTCATACAGCCCTTTACCCAACTTCTTGAGTGTTACCAGCGGACAAATATTAAGACTGGAATCTCCATCGATTAGAATTCTGGTGATGAAATAATCTTCGTATTGCACAGTGATGTGCAGTGCTTTGTTGTGCCCCAGTCCTTCAGATGGTAGATGATCCTCATAAAAGGTGATCTTATGGCTTTCCAGCACTTGTACTACCTGATAACTAGGGATTTTAATACCTTTATTACTCTTTCTTGCTTATGTTTTCATTAAGAATTTGTACAAAATAGTCCCAAAAGGCTCACAAGTTGTGCTTGATTTTAGGTTTGATCAAAAAAGTTACAAGATGTCCAAGATCAGCTCAAAAGGAGTGAAACATGCACAAGTAGACAAAGCTCGGGCAAAACAAGTCCAGTACGGCCGCACTACATTCTGTGCGGTCCGCACTAGGAGATTCAGAGAGAATAATTTCCAGGCAGTGCAGCCGCACAACCATTTTATACGGTCTGCACTGCGATCAACATGGCTGTAGTCCATTCTCTATGGTCCGCACTGAGGAGAATCAGAGAGCTACAATTTCAGGATGTCAAGCCAATGCGTTCTGCAGTCCTTTTTGTGCGGATCGCACTAGAAGCCTCCACGACCGCAGTCCATTCTCTGCGGTCCGCAATGCCAAGGTTCAGAGAGCAGTTTTTCAAGTCCAAAGACCTAGCGCATACTGCGGTCCATTTTGTGCAGTCCGCACTAACCCCGTATGGCCATTTTTGTCCAAAATTGTCAGCTTAGTATAAATAGCTTCTTTCCCATTTTTAGGTCAGGCAGATAGATTCAGTTAAGAGTTGCGCTCGTGGTTTCGATATTTTCATCTATTTTGGGAAATTTTATCTACTTTTGATTATTGAATCTTCTATTTTATCTTAGTAATTAATTAATATGAATTGTTCTTCATCTATTTCTTGCTTTTCTTCTCTAAATATGAGTAGCTAGACCCATAAGCTAGGGTTGTTGCTCAACCCTAGTGTGCACAATTGATGAGTCTTGTAATTTAGGGCTAAATTGACTGTGGGTTTTTGTTATTTAGGCCAATTTCATGGTAAATTGTTGAATTAGTGGTTGCAAACACTATTTTGTGTTGAGTTGACTTGAGCTCTTCTTGAGAAAGAGAGCCTAAGTCTCTGAAATTGGTCCAACAAGGAATTGGGGCGTACTCAATATATTAATAGCCTTAGTTAAAGGGTTAAACCTCGAGAGAGTACTACCCGACTTGAACCCTAGTTGCTTGTGCAAATTTGCAAACCCAATTGGTCTTTAGAAAGCCAATTCGGGAAAAATCACTCGAACCACCGAGAGGTGTAAAGTGGGTCAAGTCGTGCAACGGTTATATCATACACCCCAAATATGTCAAACGTGCCTTAGATTCAAGTACTCGTCAATTGACCACCTAGGCGGAAATCACTACCCTAGTGCCTTTTAAAACATTTGAACAACTAGTAGCATTATAAATCTTAAATTATTCTAGTTTACATTAGCATAGTAGTTTGATAATAGTAGAAGTAAAAACAAACCCCAAAAATGATTAGAAGTGCAATTTGGAACACATACGCAACTCTACACTAGATAGATAGTCGATTCCAAATTCTAGCTCTCAGTGGATATCGATCCCGACCCTAAATCGAGTAAAAGTTGCTCTGACCCTCTCTCGATACTTAATTGGTAGTGCGGGGAAGGCCCCGATCACTACCATATTAGCCACTTCCCTGCTAGTGATGTTACTTGGTACGTGCGCTTTATTTAGCACCTTTAACAAAGCATTCTTGTGCGTCTCAGAATTTTGCAGCAAAGAGAGAATGGATATTTGTGTTGGTGTCTTCTTTAACTGGTCGGTGACCAAATATTCCATGGCTTGTATTTTCCTTCAAAAGTCGTACGGACCTGTCTCAATAAGGGGCAGCCGATTGGAGGCCTGCTTGCTTGATTCAGCTAGATGTTCAGGGGTACGATAATTTCTTCAATCCTGACCTTGCCCTTCCTTCTCGTCTCTGTTGTATAGTCCCAGGGTACAGTATTTGTCTAGAATGGTAGCATGGTAGACATCGCCATTGGGACCGGCACGGCTATCCTTACTTCGAATAGAACATGTGCCTTGGGTGGCAAGACTATAACCTCAAATGGTACGGGTGCATTTACCGGAGACACGAATTTAACCTCAATTAGTACCGGTGTCTTTGCGGGTGGAGCTACTTCCAACTCAAGAGGTATAGACATATTCACCTCAGTGTTCTCAAACGGTTGGTTCTGGACTATGACTGGATTGAGAGTAATTGTCGGTTTCTTCGGGTAATCACCTTCTGCAATCAACTCGATTGATCCCTCAGGATCCCAGTCATCTTCTACTTCAATCATGTGGATACCTCCACCCTTTTGGTCTGGTAGAGGGTTGTTGCAAACTTTGGAGGGGGTTCCTTTGCTACAATGATCTTGTTGTCAATCAAAGACTATATCTATTCTTTCAAGGAGTGGCATTCATCGATGTGTGCTCTTTCATGCCGGAGTGGTATGCATATGGCTTATTTGGGTTAACCTACTGAGAAGGATTCTCAGGGGTTACAGTAGGGATGGGGTGACATAACTAGTAGCTCTGAGATTCTCATACAGTTGGTCGATGGGTTCAACGATGGATTTATATTGTTTTGGAGGACTACGATCAAAATTGGGTTGGGGTCTAGGGAAATTCTAGTGTACAGGGGTGATTGATAATGGGATGGTTGAGCATTATAAGTTTGGTACACATGAGTGGGTTAGGAGTATCTGGGTGAAGTAGGTTGATATATAGGAGGTGGAGATGACTGATAAGTTGGTGGTGGAGCTTAGTATGAGGGTGCTTCGTAATTTAGGGTCGGCTGGTATGTGAGTGGAGGTGTTGGGTAAGCTTGGTATTTAAGGGGAGACTTGGTCCTTTGTGTAACCATCACGGCCCCTATTTCCATTTTCTTGGACACACCACCGGACTGTAAAGCCTTATTCGTAGCTTTCAAGGCTTCAAAATTTGTAACCATACCACTTTTAATACCTTCTTCAATTCTTTCACCTAATTTGATAATGTCGGAGAACTTGTGGTCTTAATCATCATCAGCCGTTCATAGTACTACGGATCCTGAACTCGGACAAAGAACTTGTTCATTTTCTCCTCTTCTAAGGTGGGTTTGATCACCTTAGCAGCTTCCAACCTCTAGCGAGTAGCATACTTGCGAAACTCTCCGTGGGCTTCTTCTTCAAATTCTGGATATAGAATATGTCTGATGCGTTCTCTGTATTAAAACTGAATCTGTCCATAAAGTCAGATGCCATGCCTGCCCAGCTTGACCATTTCTTGGGATCTTGGTTGATGTACCAAGATAATTTATCTCATTTCAAACTCCTCAAGAACATCTTCATGTGGATCCTTTCATCCCTTCGTACTCCAACCAATATGTCGCAATATGTCCTCAGATGGACCCTTGGATCACCCGTACCATCAAACATTTCGAACTTAGGAGGTTTGTACCCCTCAGGAAGTTTGACATCAGTCTGTATGCAAAGGTCCTCATAGTTCATCCCCTCGATTCCTTTGCTTCCCTTAATGCCCTAAATCTGGCTTGTCAGCTTCTTAATTTCCTCGGCCAAGTTCCTAATAAGTAGATCCTTTTCATCAGACTCAGGTGTGTATGAGATAGGTTGGGTGGAGTGTGGAATGGTCCCCACATAGATAGGAATGTTATGGTGGCTTGGCCTATGGGTTTGGAAATGGTCATTTGTGGAGTTCTGAGGTTTTGGGATGAGTAGTGGAGTGTTGTTTGGGGTATGGCAGGTGTTACATTGGTTCTTTGGTGGAGCAGCGTGATGTTGAGGTGCGGTATGATTCTGTTGTTTTGGGATATTTTGAGGAGGTGTAGGGTTTTAAACATTGGGGAAGTTGATGTTTGGGGTGTTGAGGGAAAATGACAGGCTTGCCAGATTTCGAACCTGATCAAGCTCTTCCTGGAATCTCAACAATTTTTGCTCAAGTTGTGACATATTCTCGTTAGGAACCCGAATACCCGAGCCATCAGTGGCCTCTACCCATTCAATTTTGTTCTCCTTCCTGATGATGTTTAAATCTTCCATTTTATTCTTGCCTTTGTCCTTGCCTTTAATGGGACTAAGAGGAGAAGTGGGTGGAGGACCCCTGGATCTTGTGAAATAAAATGATGATGCTAGAGTGCACGAACTAACCTATGGGTGTGGAATAAAAGAAAGAAAACAAAACAAAACAAAACAAAAGGTAATCAAGTCAATGAGGATTATAAAAGTATTGCGGTATTTAAACACATAGTGTGGGAATGTAAGGCGTGTCTTAATTTGGGAACCTCTTTTATGCCCGAGGTAGTCCTAGAGACAAATAGGCTCGGAGAACTTTTAATGCTAAATGCCTCATTTTATTGATAAAGATAGGCAGATCCCAAAAAATGACACTAAATAAGCAAGAAATAAAAGTCACTAATGGTCATTGGCCTTATTGCATTCATAAAGCGAAAAAGTAAATTCCTATCTATTTGGTCCCAGAAGGACCTTCGCCAGATTTGGAATCTTTATCCCCGTCGAACAGCTTCCCCAATTCGCAAAGTCCCAGCAATAGGTATGATCTAGCTAGATGTCCACCTTCAGTTCTTTCAGCCTTTTGACAGTCTTCAACCCTTTTGAGAAATTTTCCCTCTAGTTCTACTATGCCTCGCCCCAAGTATCCTAGCCTTTTGTTGGCACTGATAGCCACGTCTTTCCATTCCTCAATCAACTTCTTGTTGGACTCTTGTATCTCGTGATGTTCACTCTCGCATTCACGAATCCTTTTGCGAAACTTGTTGTACTTGACTTGTGCCTCGGTCTTTTCATCTATAATTCTGTGACCTCAACCGAACCCTGGCTGGCCCAGACCATCCCAATTGTTTTCCAACCAACCCGAATAGAAAGGGGTATAACCAGCATGATATCTGTCTGGCTCGATGTGTCCTTCCCCATTACGATCATGTAGTTCCACATGTGCTGGGATTGGCTCTTGTGGGGACTATCATCATTTTGGAAGTTATCTTGAAGATGGCTCATCTTGCGGCCCTAGGTATGACTTTATTCCTACCTGCTTGCCTCATAACTCGAAGAGGGATGTAAGGATATGTTCTTCTTAGAACAATCAGTATCAGAAAAGTTGCATCTCTGGATCGGGCGATGAACTTCTCTATCGGAAAACACTCGAACATCCATTGAACTTGATCTTCAGTTAGATTATCAAAGAGCTCAACCCATCCTTTGGCATTCTTAGGCTGAGCGAACATGTCGGGGATGTAATTCATTCGCTTTGGATTGTGGAAAGCGATGTGAACATCCCAGGCCCTTCTCTGAATTTCTTATCGGTATTCGCCCTTTTGGAGATATTCCATGAGCCAATGATGAAGTAGTAGATTGTAGCCTTCGAAGTGTCTCGCTGCTCATTGACACTTATCTAAGGCTCGGTATATGTCTGCAATGATCACAGGTACAATATTGAATGTCTACCCACTAATCCCCTCCATTAGGGTCTTGGTTACCAGAGCCAGCCTAGTATGGATTCTCCCTTTCTTCATTGGAAACACGATCTGACCTAAGAAGAAAAATATGAATACGAATACCCCACAATAGATATGTCCCAAGGATGTGATGGCAAACTCGTCATGGTAGGTACGGTGTGGTTTGCTATGATCATACCTTTCATACAGGTAGTCAAAAGGGATGTACAATTCCTGTAGGCATACCAATTCTGCATTCCTCTTCAAACCCATTATTTTTAGGAAACCCTATATGTGCAGTTCTCAAGAATTAGCAAACCCGGGGTTTCCCACACTAGTCCTGCCACTCCTCCTATCTCCTCTAGCAAAGGTGTCATCTCGATGCTCCCAAAGCGGAACACGGCCCTTTCATAATCCCAAAATAAGGTAGCAGCTTTTATTATCATGTTGTTATTCTAGACCTCCATGAGGGATGGTAGATTATCCAGATATTTTTTGACGAGGGTTTTTGTCACTATTATGTAAATCTTCCCACCAACTTAGCAATCTTGGGTGGGTGTTGGTGACCATGCCGAATCTGGGGACTTCGTGCCTCATATTTCTGCAAGGCAAAAAGGTTAGGCCCTTACCCTCACCAAGCTCAACTATTTAACATCAAAAATTAGCATGAAGCATTTAGTTCTCCAAATAAATGCACAGAACGTGATGATGTCCATTTGGGTTTAGGGAAACCTAGCTATCTTAAAGGATCATTACGTGGACAACATAACCGACCCGATAGGTTTGACCCTGATACATCTGCAATTTAAACAGAGTAACGTTTCTATGGGGTTTTAGACAGGTACCCTTCAAGGGACAACTCAAGGGGGAAGGCACGGAACTGTCGACTGCACCGCTGATCAACTAGTTTTACCGCAAATAAGCCTTTCCAAATTTAGGGGGTTAATGATATAGGAAGGGCGAAATCACTCATCAAGCGTTGCTATAGTATTTGTTTGGCACGAGTGAAGTATGATGTTGAGCACTATTATGTAATAATTAAAAGCATGTTGACGTGTATTTGCACGTTAAGAAAGCAATAAATACTGTAGTTTTATAATTTAAAGCAGTTATAAAGGAAGGAAACAAGAAAGATATTTCAGTTTTCTTTTGAAAAAGAAATTAAACGCTTAAAGGAATTAAAAAATAATTGCACATAAGGGGTACAAATTCACAAAAACGGTATGAAATGGTAAAAGCCTAAATATCCCCAGCAGAGTCGCCATGCTGTCATGCCACATTTTTCTCGCGAAATCGAGTTTATGACATTTTAGATGGGACAACTCTTTCCTTTTGGAAAGGGGGGTTTGCATTTTTGAAGATTCGCCACCTAACAATTTAAGGTACGTTAGAGCACCTATAGGGTTCATTTATAACTACGTTTGGTAACCAAATACAGGGTAAGGGCTTGAAATTATCCTAAGGGGAAAGTGTTAGGCACCCCTCAGGATCCACTAGTGTGGTTCCCGGCCAAACAATTTTGTGTGGATTGTACAATTAGCAAATAAACAAGTATGGCTCAAATATTAGGGGTTTAAGTTTAAATACACAGGTGTTTGAGAAGAAATTAATGAAAAAGTAAGATTTTGAAAAGAATTACAATATAAGCATATTTAGGAATGTAAAGGGGGTGTCCTAGGTTTGTTTATAATATGGATCACATCAATGCAATACCCGGCATGACACTCCTCAAAGAGGGTCTACACGTGGTATTAGCACACCATTCATCATATCTATATCTACCCTTTCCTTCCCGTGAAGGTAATTAAAGCAAGGGTTAGTCTCGACCCCTATTGCATGCCATTACCTGTCCTTTCCTATAATCCTGGAGGAGTTTAGGATTTATGAGGGAGGTTCTAGGAAGACCCTCAGGTATAAAGGAAAAATACTAGGCGACAAATAAGAACACATAGGACTGCATTTAGGGGGGAAAATACATAAAACAGATAGAAGCCTCGGATATACCTCCACAAGAAATGCACATAGAGAGCACGACTCATACACAGATAAGTTCAACATTTGAACTCAGAATCCTAAAGCATGGTATCTAAGTGATTTTAAAATATAACAGAGGCAAATTAGATCTGTAATTCAGAAAAGGGGTCCTAATAAGTTTAGCCTACTGACTTTTAACCAATTGATAATTAAGCAGCATAAATATAGAAGCATGTTTTCAATTTTGACAAATTTAGCACCTAAGGCTCGCCTAGGTGTAAAACAATGTTCCAGTTATTAGGGTTACTTAGAGAAGACTTTTTGACTTGTATTACTAAACATGATGTTCTAAATTTTCAGAATTTCGGAATTATTGCCAATTGGGTAAATCTATTTTTTATCAATAGTTGAGATACCTAAGCGGATGTGAATGCAATTCTAAAAGCATGGTATCTAATGCACAAAAAATGCAGAGTGATGTATATCCAGGAACTGAGCAGGATTTTTCTCTAAATGCGTAAGTGTTACATACTTTCAGAATATGCAGAAGATATGGAAATGACCTGTTTATTAGCAATGTTTTTATCCTATGGTAGGATCTCTAAGTGTACTTGGCAGCGCATAACATAATGGTAAAGTAATAGTTATTAGCAGATTTTAACACATGATTTTATAAGGATGCGCATGCTGAAATAATAAACATGGGACCTAAGACCATGATTTCTAATGCATGTATGAATCCCAAGCATAGTTTATATTACGCAATTAGGAATATAAACCTAATAATATATTTTCTAGCCTTAAAAACTATAGCATGCATATTTACCCCATTCCCCATTCCTTTTCACTATCCATCCCTAGAGAGTTTTTACAATAATTATTACAAACTATTTGCACAAATTACATAATTTAAATAATAAAAGCAGAAGCAGAAGTTATACTATAGGGAGCCTACTGATAGGCCCAGAATCTCCAGAATGGCTCAAATGCCATTGGTTCACAGCCTTTCACATGATCCAGGTGTGTTAGAGTTCCCTAAGGATCTCAAGGGATCCCGGGCAGTTTTCACACCCAGATTCATAACCAAATTTAGTAAGTGTAATGTGGAAGAGCCAGTCTTAATGTGTTAGAGTTCAGATGGAGCTCATAAGGGTCTCTAAGCAGTCACACATTGAGGGGGCAAAACCTAGACTTCTAAGAGTATATGTGAGAGTGCTTGACATAGGTTTAAAAAGGTTGTGTTGGAAATAGTTTTGACAGTGATTAGTTTGAAATAAGTCTTGGAAAGCAATACAAGACTTTGCCTTAGTAAAAACCAGTTTGAAGAAGAAAAGAAACAAGACAATCAGCAACTCAAAACCAAATCAACATATATAGTTCAAACACAAACAAGGAAAGGAGAAATTGGGGACAAGTAGTTCATATGAGAAAGAATATTTGCACATAGGTTAACACCTGAGATGTACTACAGAACCTAAATAGTCACAGCAATAGTCTATTACAAAGTGTTCATGCCAAGAGCTTAACAGCATTAGATTAAGGGGTACTAAACAGAGTTTACACAGTAGGTTTAGGGGGTAGGGTTCAGGATCACATAGTAACTAGGTGTCATGAACACATATTTATAATGTATTGGGGGTTAGGGGTAGGGCAGAATAGTAGTACAAAATGTAAGAAAGTAGTAGAGATGCTGAATTACAGGGAAGGGGTAATCACATGGCAAAATAGGCATGCTAATTGCAAGGGAGACACAAGAACCACAAGTAGAAGCATAAGAGAAACAAAAGGAAGTGAAATACTAATAGAGATATTATTTTGGATGTTGTAAGTTAAACTGAAAATATACCAGTAAAAATGAGAGAATAAGTGCAAAGTGAGGAGTGAAGAGCAGTACAATGAAGGGAAGTGGAGCAGTAGTGTGTAGAGCAGTAGAGCAGTAGATCAACATAGCAGTAGAGCAATGTAATCACTCAATTTTGGGTTGCAGCCGACTGAGTATCAAGTAAACAGCAAGAGAAGCAAGAGAGTATGTATATGTGTAAGAGAGAGTTCAGAACTATGTAATTGTTCCTCCCTTATGCTAAACAGAGGGTAGAGTATTTATAGTTTGAGAACAGGCAGCAATATAAGATAATAAGTACTGACTTAGCACAATTACAGAAATAATACAAATCAGAATCAATTAAAGACACGGACTCCCTTCAATTAGGGAGTCATAGTTCAAACGGGTACAAGTTGTATCAAATAAGGAAAAAAATTACTTATAAGACTGATTTTACCATAATAGGAGTAGTAAAAGCAAGTAGCATGTAATAAGGACTAAGTACAGAATATTTTCAAGTAAGGAAAGTACACGTTAAATAACTAACAGCATATCTGTGCACCTAAATAAGGTAGAGTATAATTTTAATTTTGAAAGTTAGTTCACAGAATCACGAATGAGATTGAAAATCACAAGGAATCTGCACTAACTAAGGAAAGTATCACAAAAATAAGGAAGCAATTCGAAAAATCGGTACAGAATTACAAGGAAAATACACAAAATCATAGATTTGGGGAAGATATCACAGGTCTAGGAAGATTACATAAAAATCAATATAAATTATTATATGAAAATTAATAAAACAAATAGTCGGACCTATTAAATGATAAATAACATGTGTTGAACAAAATCAGAGAAACCCTAAGAACAAATTAGAGTAGGAAGCACAAGAGCATATAGAACATACATGAAACCTAGAATGTTCATAAGAGACATGCAAACATATCGCAAACAGACATAAACTTCAAATCGAACCCAGAAGTATTAGGATTTCTTAACAAAAATGAATCGAGCAAAGGAAAGACTCAGGTAATGTTTAAACATGCTAAATATCACAAAGTAATTGATATAAATCATAAAGAAATCGTTTTTGCAAAAGGATTTTGAAACCCTAGTCTGGAAAATGAGGAAATCAAAGAAATCTTTTGAGGAAAACAGGTGAGAACCTTAGAAGACATATAGATCCATCACTAATCTAAAAAGATAGGAGGATTTAAAGTTAGCGTTTCCAGAGAAGACCCAAAGGAGGAGAAGAGAGCTTAAAATATCATCGGCCTTTGGCCAGAAAATGTAAAGATCTTACTTGAACGTCCATAGGTGGCCGAAAAATATGGCATGAGATCGGAGATAGGAGTGGACCGCCTCAGGGTCACTTGAGAGCCTCCACCAGTGACACAGGTGTGAAAGACGAATCCATAAGTTTGATGAGAGGTGGAAACGTCATGGTTTACGGCGAGGGGATGGCCGGAGAAGGGAGAGACAGAGCTCAGAAGATGAAGGTTCTAGAGAGAGTTGAGAGGATTCAGAGAGACGGGTGAGAAGTGAGATGGGGGAAAAGTGAGAACGGGGGGTAGTCGTTTAGGGGTTAATTTGGTTAGTATTAATTTGATCAGTTGATTTGAATTAATCAACGGTTCAGATCGAACTAGGGTTGGGTCGGGTAAGATTATAAGTTTGGGTTGGGTAACTAGGCTAGTTAGGCTAGAATTGAAATTTAAAAATGGCTAGTTGTAAAATACCGCATAAAAATAGATAAATAATTTATAAAAATGGCTAATAATTATAAAAAAATGAAATTGATGCTTAATAAACTAAATTAAAATGATTAATTAGTACTAAAAATATAAGTGACTAATTATTGAGTAAAAACATAGCACAAAATATATAATTAGGCCATAATTACAAAGTCATTGCAATTATAACCAGATAGTGCCAATTTAGCTAATTTGTGAAAATACATTTGGTCTTAATAGGACCAAAAATGATATATTAAATCATGGAATGCTTTTTAAATCATTTGTAATGCAATTTATAATTAATTATTAGAGATAAAAATACTGGATAAATAAAAATAAATTAGTAAAAATATGAGGAAAATTATAGAAAATATCAATTGCTATGAAATTCTGATTTTTAAGGTATATATGCAAATTAAAGATAATTTAAGTAAAACTTGGGTATCAACAGCATTTGTGATTTAAAAGTTGCCCGCCCTAATACGGGGCGGAACTATGGTACTTGTGTATCCTTCATTCGGCAACACCCGTTGTGCTTCCACTCTTGGAGGAGGTGGGGAGGTCGATGCAATTATAAATACCAATGTGAGTCGGGGGCGATTCCACAAAGAGCTATATGTGGGATTAGGTATATACCTAGTCTAGTGTATGACATGCCCAAGATTCCACTTCCTCATAGTCAGTGTTTCTTTTCTACTTGTAGTTTGTATGTTAATGCTTGTAATTGAAAAGTTAAGAGATAATGTTTTTGGTATTGTTGTTTTTCAGGTTATAAAGGATCTAGGGTTCTAACTTCCACCTAGATGGTTGCCTAACGGATTGAGAGTGTTAGTTTGGTTGATCGGGATACAATATAGCAATCACATGTGATTACTCACTCTATACCTCTTGGTAGTTTGAGTGATTTTTTCCAATTTGGCTTTCTCAAGTCCAAAAAGGTATCTCACGAAACAAGTGATAGATGCTCAAGTTGGGTCTTACTATCTCTAGGCTTGACCATTTAGTTGGGGCTATCAATTTCTTGAGTTCACCCTAGTTTCTTGTTAGCCAAGTTTTCCTAGACTTAGTCTCTCTTTCTCAAGTAGAGACTAAGTCAATTAGGCATGAATAAATATTTGTAACCATCAATTGTCAAATTCAAGCAAGAACTAGGCTAAATATAATATATCCAATCATAAATATGCCTTAAATCAATCACTCATTAATTACCCATATTAAGGTTGGGTCACAACCCTAGCTAAGGGTTTAGCTACTCATGGAAAATGAAGAATTAAATAAGAAACTAAGATAAACTTCATAATAGATGATTAAGGGAAGAAAATCTAATGTTGAAATGTTAAACTATTATAAATCAATACAGTAAAGAAAAATGTCTATCTATTCTCAGGTCACGAAACTTAACCTAAAAATGATGAATAAATCTATTTATGCCCAGCTAAAACTATCGGACAAAATTTCCCTGCAGAGGTTGTGCGGCCGCACAATTCTGTGTGTAGTCCGCACTTTGAAACTAACTTGATAGGGTTTCCTTCTGCGGCCGCAAAAATCTGGGGTGCGGCTCTATCTCTTATGATTGTGCGGACCGCACATTTCTGAGTGCGAGTGCACCCTTGATCTTGGGTTGGAACTTAGCACTTTCTGCAAATCGCACATTTATGAGCACGGCCACACTTTTGCATTCAGTGGCTGCACAATAATAGTGCAGTCCGCACATCTTTATGTCCCAAAACGCAGCTCTATGGTTCTTGTCTTTGCGGCCAAACAATAATTGTGCGGTCCACAAAGGGATTATGTCAATAGCTCTTCAAAGTTTGTGGCAGCACACAGTATTGTACGGTCCACACTTTGGTCCTTTTTGTCTTGTTTTGGTCCTTGTCCAATTTTACTCCTTTTTGAGTTGATTTTCATTTCTTTAGCTTGTTTCCCAATATTCCTACAAGAAAGCACATTTCCTTAGTTCTCGGGAATACTTTTAAGCATTTTGTAGCTAAAACGTAAGTAAAAGAGTTCTAATAAGTAGTCAAAATCCCTACTTATCAATTTCAAGAGTCCTTTCTTGAATGGTTTCATTGAGGAGGAAGTATATGTAAAAAAAACCCTAAATTTGAAGATTCAAAGTTTCCCTACATATGTATAAATTGACCAAAGCATTGTATGGACTTAAACAAGCTCCACGAGCATGGTACAAAAAACTCAGTTCGTTTTTTCTTGATCACGGATTTACAAGAGGTAAAGTAGACACTACCCTTTTCATGAAATGATCATCAGAAGGTAATCTTATTATACAAGTTTACGTTGATGATATTATTTTTGGTAGTGTTAATCCTCTCATGTGCAAGGAATTTCCAAACCTTATGCAAAGTAAGTTTGAAATGAGTATGATGGGAGAGCTAACGTTCTTTTTGGACTTCAAATTCAACAATCTGAAGAAGGAACTTTTATATGTCAGACAAAATACAGAAAGGAGTAAATCTAGAAATTTGGTATAAGTAGTCCTAAAGTTATTGGCACACCAATGAGTCCTTCAACGAGTCTTGATAAAGATGAACAGGGAAATCCTGTTGATGAAACTAAATATCGTAGAATGATTGGTTTCCATCTTTATCTAACTACTAGTCGACCAGATATTATGTTTACTATTTGTAAATTTGCCAAGTTCTAGTCAGCTCCTAAAGAATCACATCTGACTGCAGTAAAGAGAATTATTTGATATCTCATTGGAATTGTTTCTTATGAATTATGGTATCCACGTTCTAACAATTTTAAACTAGAAGGTTTTTCAGATGTTAATCTTGTAGGTGATAAGGAAGACAGAAAAATCACCAGCGGAATATGTCAATTACTTGAAAAGGCAATGATATCTTGGAATAGTAAAAAAAATACAAATCAGTTGCACTATCCACAATGAAGGTTGAGTATATCGCCATTGGACAATGTTGTGCATAATTATTATGGATGTCTAATCAATTGGGTGACTATAAACTATTTTTTAAACCTATTCAAATTTTCTGTGATATCTCTAGTGCCATATGCCTTTCAAAAAATCATGTGCATCACTCTAGGGCTAAGCATATAAACATCAAGCATCATTTCATTAGAGATAGTGTTGGTAAGGGAAATATAGAATTATCTTTTGTTGGGACTACTTATCAATTAGTGGATATTTTTTCTAAGCCTTTACTTGAAGATAGATTTTGCTCTTTAAGAGAATTACTTGGCATTATTTTCATTAATAATTAATATTAGGACCTATGTGATATTTTTAAAATCTTGTATGCCTGATGTTTAAATTTTTCCTTTTCATAGTCATTAATATAGTGCCTCTGAATTCCCTGTCTTTTCCTCTCTTTTCCATCAGTTACAGGCTTGCAGCTTTCAAGAAAGCAAAACCAATCATCATGCATGTACAACTGACACCCTTTCCTTTCTTGTACTTAACCGTCAGAACTCCCTTTTTAATATATGAACCCCTCTTTCAATCTCCATCATGTACATAGATTTGAAACCCTTAAACCTCTCTCCAAATAGTTTACTCTATGGCTAAACACTCCAAAAATCCCTGAACCTCCACCGGGAAAAGTAATCGTTCCAGAGCAAAATCTTCTTCCCAGCCTCCTAAGGGTCCGATCACTTAGAAGGTTTTGCCTCTTCTCAAGCAGAACTCACAGATCATTCTCATCCACTAGGAGAAAAAGCCCTAGGACAAAGGCCTTTGGAAGAACCTCCTGAATCCTTTACTCTAAAGAAATCCAAAATAAATCTCTCAAGTTCCTTAGAGTCTGACCTCAATTTTTGGGATACTTCTAACAGGGATTTCTCATTGCTCTAAAAGACAAGCCAATCCCTCATGGTAGAGTAGTCGATCTTGATGACATGGAAGCCATTAACTGTAAGGTAAAGAATTTGTTTGTTTATCAAGGATTTTCAAAATTCCTCTATGCCCCCCTCCTAAAGTCTATGACCCCTTGCTGAGAATGTTTTATGCCAATCTTCTCTCTAGTAAGTCTGACAAGTTGGAATCCCTAGTGTTAGGTAAGTACATTGTTCTTGTATAATTTTTCAATGTAAGTGTTCTGGATTTCCTTGCTTTCAAAAATTCTTGGCCTCGTGACTTTCAAATCATCTTTGATCAAGCAAAACATTGTATTGTTGATTGTTCATTTGAATCTCTCCCTAACCAGTTAGGTCTAAGTGATGTTATCTTTGAAATCTGTGTTCTAGCCCCCATTGTTGCAACTAGTCGGCTTCCTCGTACTGGATCTTTCTCCACCTTCTCTCAACGAGAAACCTTTCTTGCCTACTGCCTTGTGACAAAGCTCAAGATTAAATTGTGTTCCTAGATCATAAACTTTATGACAGAAAGTGTTGATGATCCCACCAGTTTGTCCTATGGCATGGCCATCAATCATATTCTGGAAGCTCACAATATCTCTATCTCAGAATACCCTTTCATCTTTATTCCAAAATCCTACAATTCTAGGGCGTTTGCTAGTGTGAGGTATGTGAGAGAAGGGATCCTGGGTTAAGAAATAGGAAGGTGAAGTCTAGCATGTTTAACCTGATCCCAAGTCCAAAGCCACTGTTTCCCATCACAGTGTAAGTAATCCTGACCTTGCTGAGAAACTGACTGCTATTGACAACCAGTTTACCATCAGCAAAGATCTCCTTGCTGCCACTGAGTCCACTTTTGGGGACATACATGCAATCTCCAAAGAGACTGGTCAGATGTTTCAATGATAAGGGTTGTAATTCTCAAACTTAGGGAAAACGTAGTCAAGGCATTCAAGGAATGACACGATAGGATTGATGGGATGACAGCCTCAACCAATGCCAACTTTGAACAGTTGAAGGAGGTTATTTGCAACACCCTTAATTATTTCTTGCATCATTAGTGTGGAAGTTTCAAACAATTTTTTTTGTTCTATTATTTTGAACTGGAAAACCAATCGTTGGATGATTTTTTTTTTGCTTTTTGTTTTGTATAACTCTGCATGCCTATCATGTATCTTATGCTATAAATTCTTAGTAGTATCTGGTGTTGATACTAAATTTTTTCCTATATATTTTTCAATATGCAAAATACCTTCAAAATACATATGTATGCATATATAAGTATATCCAAATATTTTATTATTTTTTCTTAATTTTTAAAGGTTTTTAAATCAATTCCTTTCCCTATTTTATCCATAAAAAAACTAATAATAATTTTCAAAATGTCACGACCCGGATTACCCTACCATCAGGATCGTGATGGCGTCTACTCGTGGTA
>MU759105.1:23490-34808 GCA_026770625.1 Nicotiana glauca | reverse complement strand
TTGATTTCAAGTGGAAAACATGCTTAATGATGTTAAAGATTGAAAGAATCGAGTAAAAATCAACTTACAAGTGATTTGGAAGGAAGTTTGCTCTTGAAAAATTGCCTATGGTGTTTGGGTTTTGAAAGAATGGTGAAAAGTGATGAAATTTTGACCAAGTATAAAATTTTTTGGGCTGCGGATATGGGAATTGCGAACCTTGTTCGCAATTGCGAACCAAACAGGGCTGGAAATTGTGACATTTGGGATCGCATTTGCGAACTCAGGTCTGGCTGCCTAGGTTCGCATTTGCGAACGTTCTATCGCATTTGCGATCAGGGCCATCTCGCATTTGCGAGTGAGGGCGTCGCATTTGCAACTACAGCCCATTATCCTAGACTTCGCATTTGCGAAGTAATGATCGCATTTGCGATCTGCCCTGGCTTTCCCTTTCTTCGCATTTGCGATTGGAATTCGCATTTGCAATAATTCCTTCGCAAACGCGATGCCAACAAACCTGGCCTGTAGTTATTTTTCTCAAAGTTCAAAATGCAACTTGACAACTATCCAAATCTCACCCGAGCCCTCGGGGCTCCAAACCAAACATGCACACAAGCTCAAAAACATCCTACGGACTTACTTGTGCGATCAAATCGCCAAAATAACACTAACATCAATGAATCAAGCCTCAAAATCATCATTTTCATTTCAAACTTCATAAACTTCCAACTTTAGATATCTAGGTCCGAAACACGTCAAATGACGTTCGATTTCGACCAAACTTTACAGAGAGCGCTTAACACATATTTAAGACTTGTACCGGGCGTCGGAACCAAAATACAAGCCCGATACCATAGTCTCTTATTCAATTTCCATTTCCATTTTTCCTTAATAATTTCAAAAATCAATTTAATAGAAAAATTCTTTCCTTGGGCTCTAGACCTCGGAATTCGACTCCGGGCACATGCCCGAGTCCCATATTTTTCTACGGACCTTTCCTGACCGTCCAATATCAGGTCCGGGTCCGGGTCCGGGTCCGTTTACCCAAAATGTTGACCAAAGTAAACTTTAGTCATATTAATATCAAAATTCTTCAAATGTTTCACAGAATTCACATATTTTAACATAAAAGCTTTTCGGCTATGCGCTCGGACTATGCACACAAATCGAGACAAGTAAAATAAGGTTTTCAAGGCCTCAGAAGCACGGAACAAGTGAGGAAAATGATGATGACCCTTTGGGTCGTCACATCCTCCCCCTCTAAAACAATCGTTCATCCTCGAACGGACAAAATAAAGAAGTACCTGAGTCGGGGAACAGATGTGGATAACGGCTCCGCATATCAGACTCGGACTTCCAGGTCGAGGCCTCAGGGGGCTGACCTCTCCACTGAACACGAACAGAGGGAAAACTCCTAGATCTCAACAGATGAACCTACTAGTCTAGAATAGCTACCTGCTCCTCCTCATAAGATAATACCTTGTCCAACTGGACAGTGCTGAAGTCTAACACATGGGTAAGATCTTCCTGATACCTCCGAAGCATAGACACATGAAAAACTTGATGCACGGCTGATAAGCTAGGTGGCAACGCAAATCTGTAAGCCACCTCTCCTACTCGATCAAGAATCTCAAACGGACCAATATACCTAGGGCTAAGCTTGCCTTTCTTTTCGAACCTCATCACGCCCTTCATAGGTGACACCCGGAGCAATACCCGTTCACCAACCATAAAAGCTGCATCTCGGACCTTACGGTCTGTATAACTCTTCTACCTAGACTGAGCTGAGCAAAGCCCCTCCTGAATGATCTTGACCTTATCTAAGGCCTCCTGGACTAAGTCTATACCCAATAATCGAGCCTCTCCCGGTTCAAACCATCCGAATGGAAACCGACATCGTCTACCATACAACGCCTCATACAGAGCCATCTGAATGCTGGATTGGTAGCTGCTGTTGTAGGCGAACTCTGCTAAAGGCAAAAACTAGTCCCATGAGCCTCCAAAATCAATGACCCAAGCTCGGAGCATATCCTACAAAATCTGTATAGTCCGCTCGGACTGACCATCCGTCTGAGGATGGAATGTTGTGCTAACCTGGACCTGGGTGCCTAACTCTTGCTGAACTGCTCTCCAGAAGTGCGAGGTAAACTGCATACCCTGATCCGAAATGATGGATACCGGCACACCATGAAGGCGGACAATCTCCCTAATATAAATCTCAGCTAACCTCTCGGATGAATAGGAGACTACCACTGGAATAAAATGCGCTGACTTGGTCAGCCTATCAACAATGACCCAAATAGCATCAAACTTCTTCCGAGTCAGCGGAAGTCCAGTAACAAAATCCATGGTAATCCTCTAAAATAACCCATCGGGCCTCTGATGCTCATATTTGACCTACTGACAATTCAAACACCGAGCCACATACGCAACAATATCCTTCTTCATCCTACGCCACCAATAATGCTGCCGCAAGTCCTGATACATCTTCGCGGCGCCCGGGTGAATAGAATACCGAGAACTATGGGCCTCCGCTAAGATCAACTCTCGAATCCCATCAACATTGGGCACACAAACTCGCCCCTGCAATCTCAAAACACCATCATCATCTAAGGTCACCTTCGTGGCACCTCCACGCTGCACCGTGTCTCTCAGGACACACAAATGGGGATCATCAAACTGCCGATCACGAATACGCTCCAATAGAGAAGAACGGGAAATCGTGCAAGCTAACACTCTGCTAGGCTCAAAAATATCTAATCTTACCAATCGATTGGCCAAGGCCTGAACATCTAAAGCAAGCGGTCTCTGGTTGACCAGAATATATGCAAGACTACTCGTGCTGGCAGAATTCCTACTCAATGCATCGGCCACCACATTGCCCTTACTCGGATGATACAAGATAGTAACATTATAATCTTTCAACAACTCTAACCACCTCCTCTGCCTCACATTCAACTCCTTCTGCTTAAATAGATATTGAAGGCTCTTGTGATCCTTGTACACCTCACACGTCACACCATATAGATAATGCCTCCAAATCTTCAAAGCATGAATAACAGCTGCCAACTCTAGATCATGAACCGGATAATTCTTCTCGTGGATCTTCAATTGTCTCGAAGCATAGGAAATGACTTTGCCATCCTGCATCAATACTACTCCAAGCCCAATGCGGGAAGCATCACAATAGACTGTATAAGGCCCTAAACCCGTGGGCAACACCAATATTGGTGTCGTAGTCAGAGTTGTCTTGAGCTTCTGAAAGCTCGCCTCACACTCATCTGACCACCTGAACTGGGCACCCTTCTGGGTCAATCTGGTCATCGGGGCTGCAATAGACAAAAATCCCTCTACGAACTGACGGTAATAACCTGATAACCCCAAGAAACTCTGAATCTTGATCACTCATGCTGGTCGAGGTCAATTCTTGACTGCCTCAATCTTCTTCAGGTCCACCTGAATACCCTCTGCTGATACAATATGACCTAGAAATACAACCGAACTCAACCAGAACTCTTATACTTATACATTAATAACATAATTTGGTACCCCCTATTGTGTGGTACCAAATGCACATCTTTAGGTCCCAAAACGCAGCTCTATGGTTCTTGTTTTTGTGGCCAAACAATAATTGTGTGGTCCATAAAGGGAGTATGGCAATAGCTCTTCAAAGTTTGTGGCCGCACACAGTATTGTGCGGTCCACACTTTGGTCCTTTTTGTCTTGTTTTGGTCCTTGTCCAATTTTACTCCTTTTTGAGTTGATTTTCATTTCTTTGGCTTGTTTCCCAATATTCCTGCAATAAGCACATTTCATTAGTTCTCGGGAATACTTTTAAGCATTTTGTTGCTAAAACGTAAGTAAAAGAGTTCTAATAAGTAGTCAAAATCCCTACTTATCAATTTCAAGAGTCCTTTCTTGAATGGTTTCATTGAGGAGGAAGTATATGTAAAAAAAACCCTAAATTTGAAGATTCAAAGTTTCCCTACATATGTATAAATTGACCAAAGCATTGTATGGACTTAAACAAGCTCCACGAGCATGGTACAAAAGACTCAGCTCATTTTTTCTTGATCACGGATTTACAAGAGGTAAAGTAGACACTGCCCTTTTCATGAAATGATCATCAGAAGGTAATCTTATTATACAAGTTTACGTTGATGATATTATTTTTGGTAGTGTTAATCCTCTCATGGGCAAGGAATTTCCAAACCTTATGCAAAGTAAGTTTGAAATGAGTATGATGGGAGAGCTAACGTTCTTTTTGGACTTCAAATTCAACAATATGAAGAAGGAACTTTTATATGTCAGACAAAATACAGAAAGGAGTTAATCTAGAAATTTGGTATGAGTAGTCCTAAAGTTATTGGCACACCAATGAGTCCTTCAACGAGTCTTGATAAAGATGAACAGGGAAATCGTGTTGATGAAACTAAATATCGTGGAATGATTGGTTTCCATCTTTATCTAACTACTAGTCGACCAGATATTATGTTTACTATTTGTAAATTTTCCAAGTTCTAGTCAGCTCCTAAAGAATCACATCTGACTGCAGTAAAGAGAATTATTTGATATCTCATTGGAATTGTTTCTTACGAATTATGGTATCCACGTTCTAACAATTTTAAACTAGAAGGTTTTTCATATGTTAATCTTGTAGGTGATAAGGAAGACAGAAAAATCACCAGCGGAATATGTCAATTACTTGAAAAGGCACTGATATCTTGTAATAGTAAAAAAAATACAGATCAGTTGCACTATCCACAATGAAGGTTGAGTATATCATCATTGGACAATGTTGTGCATAATTATTATGGATGTCTAATCAATTGGGTGACTATAAACTATTTTTTAAACCTATCATTTCTAGTGATATCTCTAGTGCCATATGCCTTTCAAAAAATCATGTGCATCACTCTAGGGCTAAGCATATAAACATCAAGTATCATTTCATTAGAGATAGTGTTGGTAAGGGAAATATAGAATTATCTTTTGTTGGGACTACTTATCAATTAGCGGATATTTTCACTAAGCCTTTACTTGAAGATAGATTTTGCTCTTTAAGAGAATAACTTGGCATTATTTTCATTAATAATTAATATTAGGACCTATGTGATATTTTTAAAATCTTGTATGCCTGATGTTTAAATTTTTCCTTTTCATAGTCATTAATATAGTGCCTCTGAATTCCCTCTCTTTTCCTCTCTTTTCCATCAGTTATAGGCTTGCAGCTTTCAAGAAAGCAAAACCAATCATCGTGCATGTACAACTGACACCCTTTCCTTTCTTGTACTCAACCGTCAGAACTCCCTTTTTAATATATGAACCCCTCTTTCAATCTCCATCATGTACATAGCTTTGAAACCCTTAAACCTCTCTCCAAATAGTTTACTCTATGGCTAAACACTCCAAAAATCCCTGAACCTCCACCGGGAAAAGTAATTCCAGAGGAAAATCTTCTTCCCACACTCCTAAGGGTCCGATCACTTAGAAGGTTTTGCCTCTTCTCAAGCAGAACTCACAGATCATTCTCATCCACTAGGAGAAAAAGCCCTAGGACAAAGGCCTTTGGAAGAACCTCCTGAATCCTTTACTCTAAAGAAATCCAAAATAAATCTCTCAAGTTCCTTAGAGTCTGACCTCAATTTTTGGGATACTTCTAACAGGGATTTCTCATTACTCTAAAAGACAAGCCAATCCCTCATGGTAGAGTAGTCGATCTTGATGACATGGAAGCCATTAACTGTAAGGTAAAAAAATTGTTTGTTTATCAAGGATTTTCAAAATTCCTCTATGCCCCCTCCTAAAGTCTATGACCCCTTGCTGAGAATGTTTTATACCAATCTTCTCTCTAGTAAGTCTGACAAGTTGGAATCCCTAGTGTTAGGTAAGTACATTGTTCTTGTATAATTTTTCAATGTAAGTGTTCTGGATTTCCTTGCTTTCAAAAATTCTTGGCCTCGTGACTTTCAAATCATCTTTGATCAAGCAAAACGTTGTATTGTTGATTGTTCATCTGAATCTCTCCCTAACCAGTTAGGTCTAAGTGATGTTATCTTTGAAATCTGTGTTCTAGCCCCCATTGTTGCAACTAGTCTGCTTCCTTGTACTGGATCTTTCTCCACCTTCTCTCAACGAGAAACCTTTCTTGCCTACTGCCTTGTGACAAAGCTCAAGATTAAATTGTGTTCCAAGATCATAAACTTTATGATAGAAAGTGTTGATGATCCCACCAGTTTGTCCTATGGCATGGCCATCAATCATATTCTGGAAGCTCACAATATCTCTATCTCAGAATACCCTTTCATCTTTGTTCCAAAATCCTACAATTCTAGGGCGTTTGCTAGTGTGAGGTATGTGTGAGAAGGGATCCTGGGTTAAGAAATAGGAAGGTGAAGTCTAGCATGTTCAACCTGATCCCAAGTCCAAAGCCACTATTTCCCATCACAGTGTAAGTAATCCTGACCTTGCTGAGAAACTGACTGCTATTGACAACCAGCTGACCATCAGCAAAGATCTCCTTGCTGCCGCTGAGTCCACTTTTGGGGACATACATGCAATCTCCAAAGAGACTGGTCAGATGTTTCAATGATAAGGGTTGTAATTCTCAAACTTAGGGAAAACGTAGTCAAGGCATTCAAGGAATGGCACGATAGGATTGATGGGATGACAGCCTCAACCAATGCCAACTTTGAACAGTTGAAGGAGGTTATTTGCAACACCCTTAATTATTTCTTGCATCGTTAGTGTGGAATTTTCAAACAATTTTTTTTGTTCTACTATTTTGGACTGGAAAACCAATCGTTGGATGATTTTTTTTGCTTTTTTTTTATAACTCTGCATGCCTATCGTGTATCTTATGCTATAAATTCTTACTAGTATCTGGTGTTGATACTAAATTTTTTCCTATATATTTTTCAATATGCAAAATACCTTCAAAATACATATGTATGCATATATAAGTATATCCAAATATTTTATTATTTTTTCATAATTTTTAAAGGTTTTTAAATCAATTCCTTTCCCTATTTTATCCATAAAAAAACTAATAATAATTTTCAAAATGTCACGACCCGGATTACCCTACCATCAGGATCGTGATGGCGTCTACTCGTGGTAGCTAGGCAAGCTAACTTATTTACCCTTTTCATTACTAGACAATTACTTTAACAGTTTACAGCATCAATATAGAACATGAAATTTAACAAGAATAATAGCGGAACAGGCATTAATAGCCTCTACCCAAGATTCGGTGTCACAATGCTCACGAACTACTAAGAATATACTAAATACAATGGTCTGAAAGAAAATATAAGTTGTCTGTCTCGAAAACAATGAGGCAACAGTCCAAAAGAGAACATAAAGAAGAGACGCCGAGCCTGCGGACACCTGCAAGGCTACCTCGGTCTCGTGAAAATGAAAGCCTGCTCCCGCACTAATGCTGCTGCTGCTCCTCAAAAACTGGACCTGTGAAAAAATACACAGAAGTGTAGCATCAGCACAACCGACCCCATGTGCTGGTAAGTGACTAGCCTAACCCCGGCGAAGTAGTGACGAGGCTAGACTAGATACCACATAAACCTGTGCAGTTATAAATATACCGCAGAAATTGAATAAAAGGCAATTAACAACCTGGGAGGGGGAAACGTGTCATGGGGAGATACAATATTAACAGTAATCCCGAGTAACGAACTAAAGCAACTTAGAATCACAATGAACAAGGAATCAATACTCAATACAAACACATGGTGCCAACAACTATTGCGGCGTGCAACTCTCTCCACTAATACAACTGTTGCGGCGTGCAACCAGCTCCACAAATACCACTGTTGCGGCGTGCAACCCGCTCCAAAAATACCACTGCTGCGGCGTGCAACCCGACCCATATCATTGTTCATGTATCATTGTTGCGGCGCGCAACCCGACCCTCATATATCATTATTGCGGTACGTAACCCGATCCTCGATGTCATTTAACAGTATGACTTCCTAAACAACAGTCACAATTAAGGGACATAAAAATAAGAAAATATTTGACAAAATCCCGGCAAGGGAAAGAATCCAACAAGTTCAACCAAACGTCCCAGCAAGGGAATAATCAACAGTGCTTTCTTTTTCTTACTCTACTTATCTTATAACCCGCTCTACTATTTTGAGCCAACGCTCTAGAGAATCAAATAATCATATCACCATTCACATGTTATTCACAACATATAAGAATCCTCCAATAATCACGGAGTTCACAACCAAGTCATGATAATCACATTATAAGGACTCACGGTCATGCTAGACATTAATGTATAGATGCTCGTCACCATGCCTATACATCGTACTCGATCACATAGAAATTAGAAACAACACTCAATTCTTATTCCCTCAAGCTAGGGTTAAACCAAACACTTACTTCAAAGCATTGAAATCCATTTAATCCTCAACAATCGCTTTACCTCGTGGTTCCATCTCCAATTTGCTCGAATCTTATCAGAAATTGTTCAATTATTTTAATAAACACTATATGAATCAATTTGAATGCATAAAAATAATTTTTCCAAGTTTTTTCCAAAAATTTCAAAAATGCCCCTGGGCCCACGTGGTCAAAACCCGAGGTTCGGACCAAAACCCGGTTATCCATTCCCCCATGAATTCAAATATGTAATTTGTCTTGAAATCGGACCTCTAATCGAGGTCCAACTCCCCAATTTATGAAAAACCTAAGTTCTACCCAAAAACCCCAATTTCACCCATGAAAATCCTTGATTTCAAGTGGAAAACATGCTTTATGATGTTAAAGATTGAAAGAATCGAGTAAAAATCAACTTACAAGTGATTTGGAAGGAAGTTTGCTCTTGAAAAATCGCCTATGGTGTTTGGGTTTTGAAAGAATGGTGAAAAGTGATGAAATTTTGACTAAGTATAAAATTTGTTGGGCTGCGGATATGGGAATTGCGAACCTTGTTCGCGATTGCGAACCAAACAGGGCTGGGAATTGCGACATTTGGGATCGCATTTGCGAACTCAGGTCTGGCTGCCTAGGTTCGCATTTGCGAACGTTCTATCGCATTTGCGATCAGGGCAATCTCGCATTTGCGAGTGAGGGCGTCGCATTTGCGACTACAGCCCATTATCCTAGACTTCGCATTTGCGAAGTAATGATCGCATTTGCGATCTGGCATGGCTTTCCCCTTCTTCGCATTTGCGATGGGAATTCGCATTTGCGAGAATTCCTTCGCAAACGCGATGCCAACAAACCTGACCTGCAGTTATTTTTCTCAAAGTTCAAAATGCAACTTGACACCTATCCAAAACTCACCCGAGCCCTCGGGGCTCCAAACCAAACATGCACACAACCTCAAAAACATCCTACGGACTTACTCGTGTGATCAAATCGCCAAAATAACATCAACATCAATGAATCAAGCCTCAAAATCATCGTTTTCATTTCAAACTTCATAAACTTCCAACTTTAGATATCTAGGTTCGAAACACATCAAATGACGTCCGATTTCGACCAAACTTTACAGAGAGCGCTGAACACATATTTAAGACTTGTACCGGGCGTCGGAACCAAAATACAAGCCCGATACCATAGTCTCTTATTCAATTTCCATTTCCGTTTTTCCTTAATAATTTCAAAAATCAATTTAACAGAAAAATTCTTTCCTCGGGCTCTAGACCTCGAAATTCGACTCCGGGCATATGTCCGAGTCCCATATTTTTCTACGGACCTTTCCTGACCGTCCAATCTCAAGTCCGGATCCCGGTCCGGGTCCGTTTACCCAAAATGTTGACCAAAGTAAACTTTAATCATATTAATATCAAAATTCTTCAAATGTTTCACAGAATTCACATATTTCAACATAAAAGCTTTTTGGCTATGCGCTCGGACTATGCACACAAATCGAGACTAGTACAATAAGGTTTTCAAGGCCTCAGAAGCACGGAACAAGTGAGGAAAATGATGATGACCCTTTGGGTCGTCACATCCTTCCCCTCTAAAACAATCGTTCATCCTCGAACGGACAAAATAAAGAAGTACCTGAGTCAGGGAACAGATGTGGATAACGGCTCCGCATATCAGACTCGGACTTCCAGGTCGAGGCCTCTGGGGGCTGACCTCTCCACTGAACACGAACAGAGGGAAAACTCCTAGATCTCAACTGATGAACCTACTGGTCTAGAATAGCTACCGGCTCCTCCTCATAAGATAAATCCTTGTCCAACTGGACAGTGCTGAAGTCTAACACATGGGTAAGATCTCCCTAATACCTCCAAAGCATAGACACATGAAAAACTGGATGCACGACTGATAATCTAGGTGGCAACGCAAGTCTGTAAGCCACCTCTCCTACTCGATCAAGAATCTCAAATGGACCAATGTACCTAGGGCTAAGCTTGCCTTTCTTTTCGAACCTCATCACGCCCTTCATAGGTGACACCCGAAGCAATACCCGTTCACCAACCATAAAAGCTGCATCTCGGACCTTACGGTCTGTATAACTCTTCTGCCTAGACTGAGCTAAACAAAGCCTCTCCTGAATGATCTTGACCTTATCTAAGGCCTCCTGGACTAAGTCTGTACCCAATAATCGAGCCTTTCCCGGTTCAAACCATCCGACTGGAAACCGACATTGTCTACCATATAGACGCCTCATACAGAGCCATCTGAATGCTGGATTGATAGCTGCTGTTGTAGGCGAACTCTGCTAAAGGCAAAAACTAGTCCCATAAGCCTCCAAAATCAATGACCCAAGCTTGGAGCATATCCTCCAAAATCTATATAGTCCGCTCGGACTGACCATCCGTCTGAGGATAGAATGTTGTGCTAACCTGGACCTGGGTGCCTAACTCTTGCTGAACTGCTCTCCAGAAGTGCGAGGTAACCTGCATACCCCGATCCGAAATGATGGATATCGGCACACCATGAAGGAGGACAATCTCCCTAATATAAATCTCAGCTAACCTCTCGGATGAATAGGAGACTACCACTGGAATGAAATGTGCTGACTTGGTCAGCCTATCAACAATGACCCAAATAGCATCAAACTTCTTCTGAGTCAGCGGAAGTCCAGTAACAAAATCCATGGTAATCCTCTAAAATAACCCATCGGGCCTCTGATGCTCATATTTGACCTACTGACAATTCAAACACCGAGCCACATACGCAACAATATCCTTCTTCATCCTACGCCACCAATATTGCTGCCGCAAGTCCTGATACATCTTCGCGGCACCTGGGTGAATAGAATACCGAGAACTATGGGCCTCCGCTAAGATCAACTCTCGAATCCCATCAACATTGGGCACACAAACTCGCCCCTGCAATCTCAAAACACCATCATC
>MU759105.1:11577-22402 GCA_026770625.1 Nicotiana glauca | reverse complement strand
ACAAGATAGTAACATCATAATCTTTCAACAACTCTAACCACCTCCTCTGCCTCACATTCAACTCCTTCTGCTTAAATAGATATTGAACGCTCTTGTGATCCTTGTACACCTCACACGTCACACCATATAGATAATGCCTCCAAATCTTCAAAGCATGAATAACAGCTGCCAACTCTAGATCATGAACTGGATAATTCTTCTCGTGGATCTTCAACTGTCTCGAAGCATAGGAAATGACTTTGCCATCCTGCATCAATACTACTCCAAGCCCAACGCGGGAAGCATCACAATAGACTGTATAAGGCCCTAAACCCGTGGGCAACACCAATATTGGTGTCGTAGTCAGAGCTGTCTTGAGCTTCTGAAAGCTCGCCTCACACTCATCTGACCACCTGAACTGGGCACCCTTCTGGGTCAATCTGGTCATCGGGGCTGCAATAGACGAAAATCCCTCTACGAACTGACGGTAATAACCTGCTAACCCCAAGAAACTCCAAATCTCGATCACTCAAGCTGGTCGAGGTCAATTCTTGACTGCCTCAATCTTCTTCAGGTCCACCTGAATACCCTCTGCTGATATAATATGACCTAGAAATACAACCGAACTCAACCAGAACTCGCACTTCGAAAACTTAGCATATAGCTGATTATCCCTCAGAGTCTGAAGAACCACTCTGAGGTGCTGCTCATGCTCTCCCTTGTTGCGGGAGTATACCAAAATATCATCAATAAAGACTATCACGAATAAGTCTAGATATGGCCTGAACACTCAGTTCATAAACTCCATAAATGATGTCGGGGCATTGGTCAACCCAAATGACATAACTAAAAACTCATAGTGCCCATATCGAGTGCGAAATGCTGTCTTAGGGACATCAGATGCCCTAATCTTCAGCTGATGGTAGCCAGATCTCAAGTCTATCTTTGAGAACACCTTTGCTCCCTGAAGCTGGTCAAACACATCATCAATCCTCGATAGTGGATACTTGTTCTTTATCATAACATTGTTCAATTGTCGTTAATCAATACACATCCGCATCGATCCATCCTTCTTCTTTAAGAATAACACTGGCGCACCCCAAAGAGAAACACTAGGCCTGACAAACCCTTCTCTAGTAAATCCTGCAACTGGTCCCTTAACTCTGGTGGGGCCATGCGATACAGTGGAATAGAAATGGGCTGCATGCCCGGAGCCAGATCAATACAGAAATCAATATCCCTATCGGGCGGCATACCCGGCAGGTCTGAAGAGAAAACCTCGAGGAACTCCTGAACAATAGGAATAGAGTCAATAGAAGGAACCTCTGCGCAGGAGTCGCGAACGTACGCCGGATAAGTTAAACACCCCTTCTCGACCATGCATCGAGCCTTAACATATAAAATAACACTGCGGGTGGCATGACCTGAGGTCCCTTTCCACTCTAGTCGGGGCAATTCTGGTAAAGCCAAGGTCACGGTCATGGCGTGACAATATAAGATAGCATGATACGGGGACAACCAATCCGTCCCCAAAATAACGTCGAAATCCACCATATCTAAAATCAGTAAATCAACACAGGTCTCAAGACCCTCAAACACAACCACACAGGAACGATGCACCTGATCGACTATTATGGAGTCACCCACCAGTGTAGATACATAAATAGAAATGTCCAAAGCATAACTAGACATAGCTAGGCAGGGTGCAAAATAGGACGACACATATGAATATGTAGACCCAGGGTCAAATAGCACTGACGCATCTCTATCACAAACCAAAATAGTACCTGTAATAACGGCATCTGACGACTCGACCTCTGGTCTGGCTGGCAAAGTATAAAACCGAGGCTCAGCCCCACCTCCCTAAACCATGTCTCTGGGATGATCGGCTACCTACTGACCCCTACCTCTGGCGGTCCGGCCTCCACCTCTATGATCCCTACCACCGCCCCTGGCTGGCTGGGCAGGCTGTGGGTCACCTGGTGCCTGAATCATGCGGTGAGGACCCTGCTGCTGTGACTGTGTACCCCTTAATCTCGGGCAAGCTCTCCTGATATGACCATACTCACCACACTCATAACATCCCTCCGTACGATGAGACTGGCCCTGACGACCCGAATGGCCTCCACGAAAACTTTGAAGAGACTGTGCACTGATGGGAGCTAGCAGTGCACTGAGTGAATGCTGATCGGATTATTGCCCATGAAAGCCACGATCACCTGGAACACCCTGCAAAGCCTGGAGGGTTGATTGAAAGGGCCTGGAAGGCTAACCCCAATCATAAGAATCCATGCCTCCAGATGAGGCACCACTGAATCGACCTGAGTGATGTGTTCTCTTGTCTGACCTAAGATAACTCCCTTGTGGCAGAACCATCTCGATCCTCCGGGCCACATTGGCCGCCTCCTGAAAGGTAATGTCACTACCCGTCTCTGTGGCCATCTGAAGATGAATAGGCTGAATCAAACCATCAATGAATCTCCTCACCCTCTCCCTCTCAGTGGGGAGTATGACGAGGGCATGGCGAGCTAGATCGATAAACCGGGTCTTATACTGGGTGACCGTCATAGACCCCTACTGGAGGCGCTCAAAATGACTCTGATAAGCATCCCTCTAAGTAACGGGAAGAAACTTCTCTAGAAATAACTCCAAAAACTGATCCCAAGTCAAAGGCGGCGGCCCTGCTGGTCTGGCTAAACAGTAATCCCTCCACCAAGTCTTGGCGGATCCAGATAGACGAAAAGCCGCAAAATCAACTCCATTGGACTCCACAATGCCCATGTTCTGAAGAACCTCGTGGCAGCTATATAAGAAATCCTGGGGGTCCTCGGAAGAAGCTCCGCTAAATGTAGCAGTGAAGAGCTTGGTGAACCTGTCCAGCCTCCACAAAGCATCTGCGGACATAGCCGCTCCATCACCGACCTATGTGACTACCCCCAGCTAAACTGCCACAGCTGTTTAAACCGGTGGAATCTGAGTCTGAAGAGCTACCTGCTCCAGAGTATGTGTGGCAGGAGTCTGGGCCCCTCCTCCAGCCTGGGAAGTGGCTGGTGCTAATGGGAGCAGTCATGCTCGGGTGACTCTCCATGAGGCCAACCAACCAGACCAAGGCGTCCTGAAGAACTGGGGTAGTAATAAAACCCCCTAGGACCTGAGCTGGGCCCACCGGAACTGTCTGGGCTAGGGCCGGTACCTCCTCGTCAAGGCCAACCTGAGGGTCCTCCACTGGTTTTGCTGCTGGTGGCTGGGCTCTACCCCCGCCTCGGCCCCTAGCATGTCCATGTCCTCTTCCCCTAGTAGGAGCTGCTTGGGGCTCGGACTGTTGATCGGTGGATGAGCAAGCGCGTGTTCTCGCCATCTGCGAAAGAACATAGTAGAAATTCAATCAGCATTGAGAAACCAAATCGCACGACAAGAAAGAACAAATGAGAGATTTTTCCTAACTCAATATACTCTGAGTAACAAGTACAGACGTCCGTACCTACCCCTCAGACTCTACTAAGTTTGTCTGTGAGTTGTGAGACCTATGTAACCTAGTGCTCCGATACCAACTTGTCGCGACCCGGATTTCCCCACCATCGGGATCGTGATGGCGCCTACTCGTGGTAGCTAGGCAAGCCAACTTATTTACCCTTTTCATTACTAGACAATTACTTTAATAGTTTGCAGCATCAATATAGAACATGAAATTTAACAAGAATAATAGCGGAACAGTCATTATTAGCCTCTACCCAAGATTTGGTGTCACAGTGCTCACGAACTACTAAGAATATACTAAATACAATAGTCTAAAAGAAATATATAAGTTGTCCGTCTCTAAAACAATGAGGCAACATTCTAAAAGATAACATAAAGAAGAGACGACGGGCCTGCGAACGCCTGCAAGGCTACCTCGGTCTCGTGAAAATGAAAGTCTGCTCCCGCACTAATGATGCTGCTGCTCCTCAAAACCTGAATCTGTGCAAAAATGCACAGAAGTGTAGCATCAGCACAACCGACCCCATGCGCTGGTAAGTGTCTAGCCTAACCCCGGCAAAGTAGTGACGAGGTTAGACTGGACACCACATAAACCTGTGCAGTTATAAATATACAGCAGAAATTGAATATAAGGCAATTAACAACATGGGAGGGGGAAACGTGCTATGGGGAGATACAATATTAATAGTAATCCCGAGTAACGAACTAAAGCAACTTAGATTCACAATGAACAAGGAATCAATACTCAATACAAACACATGGTGCCAACAAGTGTTGCGGCGCGCAACCCGCTCCACAAATACCATTGTTGCGGCGTGCAACCCGCTCCACAAATACCAATGTTGCGGCGTGCAACCCGCTCCACAAATACCATTATTGCAGCGTGCAACCCGCTCCACAAATATCACTGTTGCGGTGTGAAACCTGACCCATATCATTTTTCATGTATCATTGTTGCGGCGCGCAACCCGACCCTCATATATCATTATTGTGACACGCAACCCAATCCTTAATGTCATTTAACAATCTGACTTCCCAAACAACAGTCACAATTAAGGGACATAAAAATAAGCAAATATTTGACAAAATCCCTGCAAGGGAAAGAATCCAACCAGTTCAACCAAACGTCCCAGCAAGGGAATAATCAATAGCGCTTTCTTTTTCTTACTCTTCTTATCTTATAACTCACTCTACTATTTTGAGCCAACGCTCCAGAGAATCAAGTAATCATATCACCGTTCACATGTTATTCACAACATATAAGAATCCTCCAATAATCACGGAGTTTACAACCAAGTCATGATAATCACATTATAAGGACTCACGGTCATGCTAGACACTAATGTATAGATACTCGTCACCATGCTTATACATCGTACTCGATCACATAGCAATTAGCAACAAGACTCAACTCATATTCCCTCAAGCTAGGGTTAAACCAAACACTTACCTCAAAGCCTTGAAATCTATTTAATCCTCAACAATCGCTTTACCTCGTGGTTCCACCTCCAATTCGCTCGAATCTAATCACAAATTGTTCAATTACTTTAATAAACACTATATGAATCAATTTGAATGCATAAATATGATTTCCCAAGTTTTTCCCAAAAATTCCAAAAATGCCCCCGGGCCCACATGGTCAAAACCCGAGGTTCGGACCAAAACCCGATTACCCATTCCCCCATGAATTCAAATATGTAATTTGTTTTGAAATCGGACCTCAAATCGAGGTCCAACTCCCCAATTAATGGAAAACCTATGTTCTACCCAAAAAACCCTATTTCACCCATGAAAATCCTTGATTTCAAGTGGAAAATATGTTTAATGATGTTAAAGATTGAAATAATCGAGTAAAAATCAACTTACAAGTGATTTGGAAGGAAGTTTGCTCTTGAAAAATTGCCTATGGTGTTTGGGTTTTGAAAGAATGGTGAAAAGTGATGAAATTTCGACTAAGTATAAAATTTGTTGGGCTGCGAATATGGGAATTGCGAACCTTGGTTCGCAATTGTGAACCAAACAAGGCTGGGAATTGCGACATTTGGGATCGCAGTTGCGAACTCAGGTCTGGCTGCCTATATTCACATTTGCGAACGTTCTATCGCATTTGCGATCAGGGCCATCTCGCATTTGCAAGCGAGGGCGTCGCATTTGCGACTACAGCCCATTATCCCATCCTTCGCATTTGTGAAGTATTGATCGCATTTGCGATCTGGCGCGGCTTTCCCCTTCTTCGCATTTGCGATGGGAATTCGCATTTGCGAGTCTCCCATTTGCGAGTCTCGCATTTGCGAGAATTCCTTCGCAAATGTGATGCCAACAGACCTAACCTGCAATTATTTTTCTCAAAGTTCAAAATGCAACTCGACACCTATCCAAAACTCACCCGAGCCCTCGAGGCTCCAAACCAGACATGCACACAATCTCAAAAATATCCTACGGACTTACTCGTGCGACCAAATCGCCAAAATAACATCAACATCAATGAATCAAGCCTCAAAATCATCATTTTCGTTTCAAACTTCATAAACTTCCACCTTTAGATATCTAGGTTCGAAACACGTCAAATGACGTCCGATTTCGACCAAACTTTACAGAGAGCGCTTAACATATATTTAAGATTTGTACCGGGCGTCAGAACCAAAATACGAGCCCGATACCATAGTCTCTTATCAATTTCCATTTCCATTTTTCCTTAATAATTTCAGAAAATAATTTAACAGAAAAATTCTTTCCTCGGCCTCTAGACCTCAGAATTCGACTCCGGGCACATGCCCGAGTCCCATATTTTTCTACGGACCTTTCGAGACCGTCCAATCTCGGGTCCAGGTCCGTTTACCCAAAATATTGATCAAAGTCAACTTTAATCATATTAATATTAAAATTCTTCAATTTTTTCACAGAATTCACATATTTCAACATAAAAGATTTCCGGCTACGCGCCCGGACTGTGCATGCAAATCGAGACAAGTAAAAATGAGGTTTTCAAGGCCTCGGAAGCGTGGAACGAATGAGGAAAACAGTGATGACCCTTTGGGTCGTCACACAAAATTATCATTTTTGGTAATTTATTTATTGGACTTTCACATTTATGCTAAAAATGAGCTAGGATAATATTTTGAATATTTTTACGAATTTATTTAGTATTTTTAAAGCTAAATTGTATATAATTTCAATATTAGCCTCTTTTAGTATTTAATTATATTTACATTCATGAAAATTAAGTCCAGTATTTTTAAATTAATAATTATATGTTATAAGTTATTTTAGTGCTTTTAATTTGATTCCAGAAATTAATTTACTATTTTTTATAATTTTAAAAGGGGGAAACGGCTATTTAAATGATAGCCCAATTACATGTCAATTTTAGCCTAAATTTGAACCCAATTCTCACTCAAACCCGACCCCTAACCCAATTACTAGACCCTACCTAGATTCCCCCACCTAACTATTTTAATTCTTAAATGATCAACGGCCACCGGCTTCCCTTTCCTTTTTTAACTCCAAACGACCCCTTACCCAACTTCATTTCTTAGCAACCACCTCATCTGAATCCCTCTTCTCTCTTAACTCTCTCTGAAATTTAACACGAATCCTAGTCGCTGCCATCAAACTACATCCTAATCCACCCTAAACCCTCCCTAATTCATGGCCTCACATGGCCATTAGATATGTGTGGTAGCCTCTCATGACTCTTGGGTGTTTGTTTTTGTGGTTTCATGGCCAGTCCACGGAGGAATCTAGTCCAGTCCTTGTTCGACTACGATACATGGCTTTTCTCCAGTCATCCCTGACCTTTCTCCGGCATTCCATGGCCGTTCGACTCAGATCCTTGACTCTCCTAGTTAGATTAGTAACTTTCAAGGGCTTTCTCACCTTTTATGGGTTTTTCGAAACCCTAATCTCTAAGATCCTTTGATTTTCTTTCAGATCTACTTTAGATCTGTACTTGCTGTGAATGTCAAGTGTTTTCTTGAAAGTTCTTCAACTTTTCTTTCAACACAACTTTTTGTTAAGGTTTTCCTTTAAGTTTTTCAAAAGATCTCTTCTCTGATTTTTAATGTTGTTTATGATCCTGCTATGTTTTGCTCATGTTGTTCTTCTCTCTGAGTCAGTGTGTTGAAAACCCTAATTCCTTTTTGGGTCTCATTCGAGTTCTGAAGCTGTTTGTTATATGTGTACTGGTTTGATTAAGTTCTTGTTTGACTTTTTGTTTTACCATCTTTTACACTCGATTATTGTTGAAAACCCTAGGTCTTTAGGTCTAAAATTGTTTGTTTGAATGTATAATTGACTCGATTGAAAGTTCTTGTTAAAGACTCTCTTTTCTTTATGTGACTTATCTAATTTTTACTATCTTTCAACTAGACTATGGCTGAAACCTAATTTCTCAAAAGGGTTTCCTCACTTGTTACTGTGAGACCTTTACTTGTTTTGACTCTCTTCTTCACTTTGGCTATGCGTGTGAGCCCTGACTATCTAAATTTGTTCACTACTGAATCCTATGCTTATTTATGCTACTATTGTATGTTGTTTCTTTTGCCAATGTGTTTGGCCTCGCATGTCTGATGTTTCTGTTCACTCTGTTTATATACTAAAGTGAAGAAGCATATTCTTACTTGATTGATCTTAATCTTGTAACTGATTTCAAAAACTTTTCTTTTATGAACCCTAATTTCACTCGCTTATTTAAAATTAATTGATTATTTTCCCTTTACTGTGATGTTTTACCTTGCCGATTTCTTTCCCAAAATAAGCATATTTTTGTACTTAGACTCGATTGTTCACTGCATGCTTTTACTACCCCTTATATGGCAATAATCAGTCTGCTTCCAAACTGATTTTCTTTCCTTAATTAGACCTGTTGCTACCCGTTAGACAGTGATTCCTTAATTAAAAGGGAATCACTTGGATAATTGATTCTGACTTGTGATTGTTTCCATGTTTGTATCAAGACTTTACTTATTACCTCTCCTTCACTCATTTTCAAAAAAAACTATAAATACCTTGCACCCCTCTTCTTTCAAAGACACGAACGAACCATTTGAGTTCAGAACACACACTTCACACAAAACTTTCTCTCTGTTTTCTCTGTTACTACTTGTGTTACTGCTTTGTCTAACCGATTGAAAGGCAAGGCTAGGCTGTGGAAATTTTCTTACTTTTCTTTCTGCAATTTGCTTCTTACTGGTACCTCTTAGTTAATCTTCAAGCATCAACAACAACATGTTTCTTTAACTGTTTCCTTCACTCTTGCATGTTTCTGCTTATTTGTATGCAATCAAGTTTCATTACTAAGCATGATGTAATATGCTCCCTCCCCTTTCTAAATTAATGTATTCCCTTATGTATGTACCCTGTCAGTCACTTGATTATGTGATTTGCTGAATTATGAATCACAAACCCCCATATCCTCTAATGTGCTTTGTTCTCTGGATGGTTTGTAGGCATGCCAGCATCATCTATTGTTGTGCATGTCCCAAACCTGACCTCTTTTGTGCAGTTGTTGATTCTGTATCATTTAAGTTTTACTACTACTGTTTTCAAATTACCCTTACCCCTTACTATTCTCAACCCAGTTTTAAATAAATCTCTATTTCTGCACTTCTACTATACTCTTAGAACTTAGGTTCTGCCCCTCTTGTGTGAGCCTTGCCTTGAGACCCGTGAGCTCCCTCTGAACTTGGATACATAAGGGCTGGCCCTTCCACACTTCACTCATCTCTATTTGCTTATACAAACCTGGGTGTAAGCACTGCCTGGTGTCCCTTGAGACCCTTAGGGAACTTTGACACACCCAGGTCTGAGAAAGGCTTTGAAACAAGTGGTGCTTGAGGTGGTTTATTCTATAACTCAGAGAGGAATTCAATAATCAGGCTTCTTCTGGTTGTAATTTCTTCTTTTACACTTTTCTATGTAATTCGGTATTTGGTCTGTAATAATTTGTAACAAATATTGGGGTTGGCTAGTCAAAAAAGAAATAGGTAATTATGCATATGTAGTTATTAGAAGGATAGAGAACATGTCTATAGGATCTGTTTCTTTAAATTCTACATGTTTTAATCCTACATTTAGATAACATGCCTATAGGACTTGTTTTAAATTTTGCATGTTTTGATCCTACATTTAGATAACATGTCTATATTGCCTGTTTTAAATTCTGCGTGTTTTATTACCACACTTAGACACCATGCCTATAGGATCTAAACGGCTACAATCAGACATCATGTTCATTAGGTTAAAATTGGTATTTTTCATAGAAATCATGCCTATAGGAATTTCAAGTAAATCATGCCCGCTTTGTTTCATGTTCGACTAGATATCATGTCTATAGGAATTAAAAAAATCAGCAATAGTAGATATCATGCCTATAGGATCTGAAACCAGACTAGTTTAAAATTAGTTTGACTCATACTGTTCTGAACCAGTTTTAAACATCCTACTCTCCTTTTATTACTATAGTTTCGAAAGCATGCCTATAGGATCCCAAATCGCTCGCTTAAAACTGTCACTGCTTTGTTACATTCTAAATTAGTAATAGGTATCATTTTTATAGGATCTCACCAAACACACTTAGGCAAGCCTTAGGTGATAACAACAAAACTAAATCCGCCTTTGTTAATTAGTAATTGCTACAACCAGCAGGCAAGCCTGATTCGAGCTTCTTATCTGAGTTATGTAATGAACTGGTCTGCCTCAATAACTAAAACTCCCCTGTCTTAGTACTTTAAATTCATACCCTAAATGTGTTTGAGTCGTGCTATTTATGTGCATTAATTGAGTAGGTATATATGAGCCTTTATTTTATTACGTGTTTCCCCTAACATGCAGTCCTAAGTATTTCAAATGTCGCCTTAGTCTTTTACCTTTAAAAACCAAAGAGTCAGCCTAAAATCCTCCCTCTTATAGGAATAGTAGTCCCCAATTCCTCTGGACTGATAGGAATGGGATGGGTACTAGCATGCAATAGAGGTCGAGACCAATCCGCGCTTTAATACCTTAACGGGGTGGGAAGGTGTTGGTCCAAGTAAAGGTTAATTTTGAAGACTGACAAAGGAACTCATGATAAACCAGGTCCATCCAGTGGTCCATCCCTCAGGTGCACAATAACGGGCAGATTCAAGCATGCGGGTTTCACGTGAAGGAGATAAGCTTAACTTGGTGTATTTAATATCTCCTGGTCGAAAAGGTTGCATAATTGATAAGGAGAAGGACTCCTTAATCAAAGAGAAGACTATTCAAGATAGGGAAGGAGTTAGAAGTTGAAATCAACTAGAACTCTTCCACCAAGGAAGAGTTGCATCAGAACTCTAGTTATTTCTTCATCTACTAACTCTATAAATTGCAGGATGTTCTCACATTAAAGTGT